>BQNB010001592.1:3240-78363 GCA_026074375.1 Tanacetum coccineum | reverse complement strand
AGCAAATAGTACGTTCTAAGATATCGGATAACACTAGCGGTACTTTCACAAATAACAGCGGTACTTTGATTTTTTTCAGCGGTACTTTCATTTACCTCAGCAGTACTTTAATATAGGGTGCAGTACCTTGAATAATAAATGAGCAGTACTTTCATAAACTTGAGCAGTACTTTCTTGAACTTCTTCAGTACCTTCAAACACTTCATCAGTACCTTCATTCTTCATAGAGATCATGTTACCCAAACTGTAACCATGATAACCAATCACACATGCTGCTTCTTATGCAATCGATCCATATAGATGAACAAAGAAAACAAAGATCGAATATAATCAAACCAAATCGACGAGCAACCATGGTATTAGGGTTTCACATAAAAACCCTAATAATGATGATGATCAAAAAGAATGTATACGACGAGGTCCAGATCCATCATCATAAATCAACTACACCAAGAAACCCTTAATAGTAACAATGATTTACAATTGTATTGCATACCAATTAAGGTAGAGAGGACAATTATAAATATTGCTATATCAATTTAACTCCAAAACCCCATAAAACTTTAACCACAAATCGATTTCTTGAAAATTAGGGTTTTAGGGTTTCTTCAAAAACCTTGTAGATCCTAGATCAAGAGCCCCATGGCTCTGATACCACATGTTGAATCTAAAGATCGTTTAAGCTCAGGTTGTTTAGACCTTTATCTAGGATAATATCAATGTTCATAAGTTATAAAAACAAAGCGGAATAAGAACAAAGATATTCAACAAGGTTTACCATTTATACGTTTCCATCAAGCCCCAATTCTAGACGATCAACTCTAGAACGGTTACAATCTAACAGGGATCAAAGATCCTTGGGGCTACACCAACTCTACTAGACGTCTACATCTTTAACACTTTGTGTACACACACTTTTCTGGATATCTTAAACCTACACACCTAATACCCTTTATATAGAGGGATATTAAGGCTTACAAAGGAAGCTAATCAATAGATAAGGAAACTATTTAAATCACATTAAATCACATTAATATGTTTCCTAATCATTATCTTTAACATCTTTGACCAAATCTTCATAATTCTCCACCAGCTTGAAGAATTCTTTAATGACGATTCTGATCCTTTTGTTTCATTCTTTTATTTATTTTGTCTCATCAAATTTAGAATCCCAACAATCTTCCCCTATTTGATGATGACAAAACAAACAAAGTCGTGTACGAACTTCATCATAAAGCCAAAGCTTCCCCTGAAGTTGAGATGTAATCATCTCCCTGAATGAAACAAAACTTCCAAGCTTCCCCTTAATCAGATATCCTTTGTATCATGCCACCATATATGATAAGCTGCAAATCATATCTCTATAATCTTCTTCCCCTTTTTGTAATCATCCAATAGGGGTCTTCAGTAGATAAGCAACTTGTAAACACTTCCCCTCAAATGGTGCATGTAGATGGTTAAACATTTAATCAATAAGCTTCCCCTGAAACCCATATGTTTACCATCTCTTGAATCTCGAACTCTGTAGGCTCTATGTAGTGATCACTGATGAAGAAAATAGAGTATAACGAATTTGATGCTGAAGTAGAATAACCCAAACTTGTGTCTTATGTCTTGCACTAAAATATGATAAAGAAACTCACACTTCTTCTCCGAGAGTAGACCTCGATCTCTTGATAAAATCCTCATCTATTATGAGACACTGAGCACAATAACGTAACTCCTTTAAGTGATAGTAAATACCTGTGAGTACTACAACGTACCTCCTTACATCAGGTAAAACTAGATCAATCAAGTCTTTATCAATAAAATCATGAAAGCACGAACAAGTTATCTCCAAGGCTAAAAGATATGATAAGATCACACATCCAAGAAATTCCACTTCATTGTCAAATAAGTGATAAACAATCTTCTTCGTAATCACATCTTCAATAAATCTCCAAAAATACGAGCCATAAATCAATAAGAATAAACTATTTAAAAAATAGTTCTATTCGAGATCCAAATCCATCCAAAAACCAAGTACTTCAAGAAACTGTCAGTTCTGTCTGACATCCTTTGCTGTGTGTTGTCCAATATCGGCAACGACTAGCAGTATTAACTACTTCTCGGACACCATTAGCAGTACAAACTCTCGTTTCTCGGACAACAAAGGCAGTACAAACATAAACTTGAACAGTACTAACCTTTTCTTGTCGAACAGTACAAACTTTCAAAAACATTACTTATATAAACTGCCATATATACGAACAATAGAAACCTTCTTTTAGGCAATGAGCAAGAAAACCTACTTTTTATGTTCTTCATGTTGATCACGCAATCAATACTTTGTACTGTTTTATATTCCTTAAAGCCCAATAAGCATGCATGTTTTGCTGCTGCAGGATGTGCAAGAAAACATCAGATCATCAAAGGGCAGCGACAAACAATAATGAGTAGCCTTGAAACTTCTTGTAACACTAATGACGAGATCAGATATATGTAGATAAATAACAAACCGGATCCATCATCAATCACCTATGCCAAGAAACCCTTAATAGTAACAATGATTTATAATTGTATTGCATACCGAAAAAGGTAGAGAGGACAATTATAATCATTGTTATATCAAATAAACTTCAAAACCCCATAAAACTATTTACCACAAATCGATTTCTTGAGAATTAGGGTTTTAGGGTTTCTTCAAAAACCTTGTAAATCCTAGATCGAGAGCCCCATGGCTCTGATACCAAATGTTGAATCTAAAGATCGTTGGATCGTTTAAGCTCAGGTTGTTTAGACCTTTATCTAGGATAATATCAATGTTCATAAGTTATAAAAACAAAGCAGAATAAGAACAAAGATATTCAACAAGGTTTACCATTCATACGTTTCCATCAAGCCCCAATTCTAGACGATCAACTCTAGAACGGTTACAATCTAACAGGGATCAAAGATCCTTGGGGCTACACCAACTCTACTAGACGTCTACATCTTTAACACTTTGTGTACACATACTTTTCTGGATATCCTAAACCTACATACCTAATACCCTTTATATAGAGGGATATTAAGACTTACAAAGGAAGCTAATCAATAGATAAGGAAACTATTTAAATCACATTAATATGTTTCCAAATCATTATCTTTAACAACTTTGACCAAATCTTCATAATTCTCCACCAGCTTGAAGAATTCTTTAATGACGATTCTGATCCTTTTGTTTCATTCTTTTATTTATTTTGTCTCATCAAATTTTGAATCCCAACAAAAACACCCTTGGTGCCCGAGTGTGTACGTATATACCGTATGTTCTCGCTACTTTAAAGCTTTGAAATTCTTCCTATTTTGAATTACTACTATATAATATGAAATATATACTTTTTCATTATGGGGATCTAATAGTATATACCCCTTTGTTATTATTTTAGTCATGTCTTCCCCTACCCCTAGGAGGTATCGTTGGGAGATTGTTTACCTTACTGGACCCGCGGAGTTGGGGGACTTTTGAGAGAGAAAAGTCAAACCCAAGCGAGGCCCAACATAAGTTTATTTCGTTTTCTACCTCGATGCGTTGCTATAATCGAGGATTGATTTTATATTTTGGGTCACGATGTGACTTCTGTTTTGTTTGATCGATTGGGATTTTATGGTTCGTTAGATGGTTTATCATGTTTTAATTATATTTGGATTATTATTAAGTGCTATGTGGTAGATGTGTGTTATCATTGAGAGGTGTGGTCTTGGAAGTAAGTACGCGTGTGCAAAAGGTGCAATTATAATTATGGTCGCTGGTATGTGCTTAATTACACATACCTTTGACCTAATTAAACGTGCTAAAATGACCAATAATGACCAAAAACGGACATAAAAATGCCAAAAATATGTTTGTTTTGCTTTGTGTATTGTGCAGGTAACGAATATTCAAATAAAGGACAAAAATAAAGCAAAAAGGACAAGACCGAGCACGGGATTGGATTGAGCACGAGATTACAAGTCCGACGATGCCTTCATCTTTTATTGGGTCGGCCCGAGCCATTTATATAGGTCGGACCAACCCATACTTATCAATACTCAAGATAATATACATTAGTCCACCAACAGTTTAAAAAACCTGGCCCAGCATACAAAGCCAAGACCAAACCGGCCCAAGCTAGTTCTGAAGCCCAACAAAGGTAGAAAAGGGCTAGGCCCAGATTGAGAAAAGAGGGGAAGCCCAATACAAGTCTTACTGGTGCTTATAATATACGCAAATGAAAAGGTGAGTACGAGTAGAGTAGCAGCAGTTCACGTTAAAAAGGGGATCTAACATTGACATATCTATCTTATCTTCACTTTCATTTTTTTTATTTTATATTATCATTCGTAGGTTAGATTTAGATAAGTAGAATAAATATTTCACCTTTCTAGTTTGTGTTTCTTTAATTTCGTAGAATAGAGATAAATTTAGGAACTTATTTTTAGCTTATTTCTGGGATTTGTATCAGCTTATTGGTGGATTTATGGATTGAAAAGTTGGTGTTTGGATTGCTTTTTCTATTCGGCTTATTGTAGTTGCGTATTGTTTGCTTATTGTTGTTGGCTTATTGATATTAATGGGATGAATTATGATGATGTTTGGAAGCTTATTCATCTCGGCTTATTCTTTTCTTCTAGTTTGAGCTTATGTTCGAACATAAGCTGTTAAGATTTACTTATTTTCGTATAAGCTGTTTAGCTTATTGTTTCATTTCTTAGCTTAATTCAAATTCTCATTTGGGCCTATATGGGCTAGTTTTTATTTTCGATTCCAAAAGTTTTTTTTAACAAACAGATTTACAACTTACTTCATTAAACAAGTTTCATATCTTACTGTTTGTTTTAAAAGTTTTTTTTTTAAAATAGTTTAGTTTTCAAAAAAAAATACAAAAATAAATACAAAAATATTAGTTTAGCTTAATTGAATTTATAAAACTTGGTCAAATATATTTTATTGCTTAATCCTTTCTTGTTTTATGATGGATCGGTCTACTCATAAGGCGTGGAGCTTAAGGGTTTAGTAGTCTAGCTTTTTATCTTAAGTTTAAAGCTATAAGCTTCTAAACTTAATTATTGAGTTAGATTATTAAATCGGGTGGTATTCGTTTATTACGGGTCTTCAATTCGGTTCATTTTCTATTCCTTTTTTCAGTTAATTAGTGTAGTTTTATTTTATGTTTGCCTATTTGATTTATGCCATGCTTAGTGTAGCTTTATTTTTTTTAAATGTTTAGTTTTTATTTCATTATGAGTAGTGAGTAGATTTAGTAGTGCTTGTTAAGTGATTAGTGATTTAGAATTTAGGTGCGGGTTTAAAAAGATTTAAAAAATATTTAGTCATAAGTTTTGTCTTTTCGATTTATATTCCGTCATTTATTTTTAATGCAATTTAATTTCTTGTCATTTATTTTTAAGCATTTCATTTTACTTGTCATTTTAATTCGTTAAACCTAAGCCCACACCTAATAAACATTTCACGTCACTTAGCAAGCATTTTAGTCATTTATATTTTTAGATCATTTTTAGTATAATCTAGTAGTTTTAAATAATAGTTTAATTTTTAGTATAAAAAAATAGTTTAAAATCAAAAGTTTAGTTTCCCTTTTATATGCTTTCCTTTTTAGTAGATTTAGAAAACAAAATCAAAAACTTTTATGCTATTCAAGCTCGATTTACAACTTGAACGTAGATTTCCATTCATCTCTCGTCGAGGAAACGACCCGGAAGGTTTTTGAGATTTCGCTTTGGTTAAAAGTGAATTTCTTAACCCGACGGTAATACTATACTATACTATAATTGTTTCTATCCTTATTATTACTTATATTATATATTATATATATTTTATACGTGTTGATTTGGACGGATCAATTTTTGGCGCCGCTTGTCACACACGTGTACATTGTAACTTGATTGCATTGATCATGATGGCTTGTATGTATTAAATGTAAGGATGTAAGTCTGGATAGTTGTGTAGATGGTAGTGGTAGATGTGATGTTGAGATCTTGTTTAAGGATGGTTTGTGTGGTTAGAGAATCCTCACTAACCGATTAGTGATTAATATAGGTATGGGTTGAGTAGATGGTAAGGTTTCCCTTTCATCTATCGTTTGCGGATAACATCAGATACCCAGTTGGTGTCCCCTGTCGTCGCGATTCTTAAGTTGGTTCGTTAGCTCGCTGTTCGTGAGATATACAACCGCTTGTGTTGGTATTCTAGGGTGTTTATCTGTAGAACTATGTTCTATGTTCTCCGTTTGCATTGTTGCGATTGTTTTCCGTTTGTCTAAAGGGTGACGATAACTTTTTGGTTTGGTTCTAAGACCGTTGGTATGGATGAGTTCTTATGGTTTGTTGGTTTGCAAGAATATTCTGTCGTGTTCGTTTTCCAAGTAAATTCAATTCTGGTATCTGTAAATCTTAAGGTATTTTGGAGTCTATTTTGCTATCATGAGTTTTTTTTTTGTTATGTTGAGTCATAAATTCCATTTGAAAGTAATTTGTTGTAGTCGATACCTATATTGTTTAGGTATAAAAAAAACTTCCTTTTAAAAAAAATTATATTATAAAAAATGCAAAACATTTTTTTAAAAATCATCTTTTATTTTGTTATGAAAACAATACTTCAAAATAAGTTACAGATAATTTTATTTTAAATTTATTTATACATTTAAAATTAATTTGCATTATTAACTAAGGTGAAATCTATTTTTAAAATGATTGGTATAAGTTATGTAGGAAAGATTCTTGAGTGAAGAGTCGGTTTGGAACAAAGGTTCTTAATCTTTTAATTAATGGGTCCGTAGGTACGTGGTAATATTCATTGGGTGTACAACATCGTTGATGCGTTGTAGGTCTGAGTTTCGTTCGTTATGTTAAAGATTATATTCGGTTTTTTTCTTCTTTGGTATTGTTGATTTTTGGGGCCATACCAATTGTGCATAGTGAAGTTTGGTATTTCTTCATGTGTGGATTTCTAAGTTGATGGTATCATATCTTCTGAGTGGTTGCTATTGATGGTAGCGAAGCGAATAGAATTATTCGACGATTCCATTTAGAATTTGAGAATTCTCGTTTTTAACTTAGTACCATCTTAGTTATGGGGATCGTTGATGTAGCCCGTATGAGAAGAATTAGTTGTTGAGCATAAGGCTGTGAATGGTAAGCCACAAGCAAGTATGAAAATACCTTAGGAAGGCTAAACAGTGTTTAAGGTTCGAGAGAAACGAACTATAAAAGGATGCGATGGTCTCGTAGGAGTACCAAAAGGCATATGAATCAAATTTAATGATACTTTAGTAGTATGTGAGCTTCTCGAAGTGTTTCTCATGATTTAGTGAGTTTTACCCTTTGTTGTAGAATAGGATTTCGTATGGAATTAGTACAAGGAGCGTCGCCGATTTGCGAAGGCTCGTGTTGTTTGACCTTTTTTTTAGAAAGGCAAGAGGTGTGGAATGATTGCAAGAGTTGCAAGGTGAGGGTTGGTTCAAATGGTAACTTGTTGTGGGAAGCGTCTATATTTCTTGGTAGGAAGAAAGGTGGGTAGTTTGGAATGTGCATAGATTATCTCAAGAAGAGTGAGATAGAAAATTCGTATGTGATGTCACCAATGGAGGGTGCACGAGGATGACGTAGCTAAGACTGTTTTTAGGATGCGTAATGGACACGTTGAAGTTTACGGCTATGCCTTTTTGGGTTAACCAATGCACCAGCGGCTTCCATGGAGTTAATGAGCCGGGTGTGCATGGCCGTATATAGACAAGCTAGTTAACGAATATATTCGACGATATTTTAAACCGCCCACCCCGAAGTCGTAAGGGGAGTACGCGTCACACGTGAAGATGAATCTAAGTCATTGAAGGAAGAAGAAGATGTACGTGAAGTATTTTCACAACGTAGAAGCGAGCAAAGAGAAAGCTATCTAGATGTGGAAAGAATCCTTGGGTAATGAGCCGATCTTGGCATTACCGGAAGGAGCAGACGATTTTGTAGTATATTATGACGCGTGAAGCAAGGATTTGGAAGCATGCTTGGAAAAAAAAGGGAGAAGGTGATTGCTTGACCGTCGCGATAACTGAAGGTTCTTATGAAGGATTGTATGACTAACGTGGTAGTTTGCCTATAATGCAAGGCATAAGTGAACGTAGACTTTGAAGAGTGATCTATATGGATCATGAACGTTTCCAACATACTTTCAATCAGAAGGATCTGAATAGTAAGGAGGCGTCGATGACTGAAAGTTTATTATAGTGAGTACGGTTTTGAGCCAATGTACCATCTGGGAAGGCAAATTAGTTGTTGAATCGTGGAGTAGGAGAAAGAGGAAGCAAGAATAAGTTCTGGATGACGTATGACTCTCAAGCTAAGATCGAGAAAGGATGTTGTGTTGGGGGGGGGGGGGGGGGGGCAAACAAAAAAAAACAATAAGATAAGATTTCCAAAGCAAAGAGAGGGGGCACCCAACACAAGATGTTGCGTGGTGCTGACCAACGAGTGTGAAAAGAGATAAGAGTGGTTCAATGAGTGGTTAGACAAGGTTCAGACCTCCATTTGGAGAGATGTAAGGACCTTAGCTATTGAAGAGGCGTAAATGACAAAGTATCATATCCATCCTAGAGCGGATGCGACTTAGTGTGGTCTTAGGTTTTCAAATTGGTTGTCGAGTATGAAGAAGAATATAGCTAGTTGCGGTAGCAAGTATTTAGCGTGTTCGCGAGTGGAAGTTGAGTATCAAGGGTCTTCAGGATTGTGCTACAACCTGATTTATACCCGAGTAGAAGGGGGAAGAGGAAAACTAAGGATATTGGTTGTCAAGTAACCAATTGTGAGTACGGTGATACGATCGAATTGGGTGTAGTCAATGGACTGACTAAGTCCACCTATTCCTTAGCTAGCCTAGGTACAAGTATGGTAGTATTTTAGAGGTATTTGGGATACTATCTTATTGTGAGATGATTTTTCCCTAAGGTGCGGGGGAATATCATTCGCGAGTATGGATGTGCTTCATTTGAAACATAGTATGGAAAGGAATGTAGGGTACCGTTTTATGGGCCGTAACTGGAGAGAGTAAGTTGAATGGATCGAATTTGGTGCATGAAACAACCAACAAGATATCGGTAATACAAGAAAGGCTTGAGGCAGCCAAATTGTCGAAATAGTTACCTTGGTAGTAGTGAGAAACTTTTGAATTAATGCTGGTAGGTTATGAGTGGTTGAAGGTCTCACTTTGGAGAGGTGTAGTGTGTTTGGAAAGAAAGACAAGTTAGAACCGAGTTAGGTAGAACCATTTGAGATCCTTGGATGGATTAGGCCTATAGTTCGGTTGAGAATTTCTGTCTTATGAGCTGAGTATCTACATTTGTCGTAAGCAAGATATCGTTGGAAGTATTAGTTAAAGATGGGTACGTAAGGTTCTTGGTAGACCTTAGTACGCCCTTTAATGTTTTGTGTGGTGTTGGATTAAATTTATTTTATGAATGAACTCGAAGTCGAGTCAATTCTTCAAAAACGTTGAGCTTTGTAACAATTTATAACTTGGTTTCAAGACAGTTCTTGTTTGATGAGTTGCGAGGCCGGGTTGTAAATGACGTTGTTACAATAACTTAAGGGTTTTGATGAGTTTTCTTGATGACGAGTGAGGTTCATGTAGTAGGATGCTTCTTTTCGTTTGAGGTTGTTGTGTTGCTAATTGCACCCTTGTGGGGGTAAGCAAAGTCATTAGCAGTTGGATTCGGATTGTGGAAGTTGGATAAGATTAAGGTTGACAAGACTCTTTGTTTTGTCAAGGAACCGTTGATGTTGTGGGCCGAGAGGTCATGAGTAAAAGTATAGTATGATAGCATTAGTGAAAGTTCGTTGGGATTCGAAGCGTGGTCCTGAGCTTACTTGGGAACGCAAGGATCAAATGAGGTCAAGGGAGTTAAAGCGTAATGGGAATGTTATGGTTGTAAATTGTTGGAATTCAAAGTGTAACTTTGAGTTAACATGGGTATAGGAGGACTACTTGAAAGATAAGTATCCTCGATTAATTGTTTGGTAGTGATAGAGTTGAACCTTCTAGTTAAATCTCGGGACGAGATTTTCTCAAGGTGGGGATACTGTGACAACCATGACTTGAGCAGGTTGGTCAAACCGTAGTGTTGACTTATGTGCCTGTTGCAATGTTTGGTTTATATGATTTTATATGATTTTATGTGATTTTATGTGGTTTTGTGCGTTTATGTGAGTTATTGGTAATCAATCTATTGAGTGTGATCATCTCAATGAGATTAGATTGATGGTTGAATTGGTTGAGTTCATTTCGTTCATTTTTAATGACAAGGAAATGATTATTGAGATTTGAGCATTTTCGTGTTAAGTGTGTAAGTATAAGTACGTATATGTATTTTCGTGTTAGTAATTTAAGATAAATTTTGACTTTAGAAGTTTAGTTGAGAAAATGTAAAATTTCTATTTTTGGAAAGTTAGGTTGAAAATGAAAAGTTATTTTTAGAAAGGTAGGAAACTGCCTTTATGCAAAAAGGTTTAGCCAAATAAGTAAATTTTTTTACAAAAACTTAAGGTTATATTTGTAAATATCTAATTAATAAAAAATAAAAAAATATATTTTTTTTATTGGATGAATAGTGTTTCCGAATTTTAAAAGGAAAAAAAGAATAGAAAAGAAAAAAAATATTTAGAGTCCTAATCCTAAACTAATACCTAATTAGATTTAGCTTATAACTCTCCTAGGATGTCTATAAATACAAACTTAAGATCCCTAATTCCCCCATACACTTTGATCGACCGGTTTGAAAGAGAAAAGAGAAGAGTCAAAAAAAATTTGGGTTTTATTTTTAAGGTACGATCCGATCTTTTAATTTTAGTTTGTTTATAATTCTAGTAACTTAATTATGATGGATTAGGGTTTAAATTAGGGTTTATAAATTAGGGTATTTAATTTTCAGAAAGTTTATGTTATAATGATGATGGCTTAATCATTAGATCGATCGGATTAGCGATAAGATCATGCGTTAGGGCTTAGATCACTCGAATTAGACGTTTAATTCACTGCAGAAAGTTAGGCAGTTTTGTAACGAGCATAACTCAATCATAAAAGATCAAATAAATAATTTACAACATACTGGAGATAACCTCAGAGAGTCTACTTTCCAGAAAAGTCGGCCTCATGAGTTTTTATGGTCGGGAAGTGGGTCAAATGGTCATTACAAAATCAGTGTGTAAAACAGTGACGAATTTCAGTTTTGATTTTTATTTTTCTAAAAATACTTAGACATTGAGTTAGAGGCTCTAAGTCACGTGGAAGTTAGTTCATATATTGTGTGTGTCCCCTGAATTTTGGCTAAGGTCATAGTGAGGTCTAAGTTGGTTAACCAATGTCATACTTTTAGAAGGTCAGATTCTGGACGAATTCTGGACATATTGGATTAAGGAATTTCTAAAGGGTATTTGTAAAAGGGTAATGACTTTGGGAGAGCTAGGAGAGGTTCATAAGACATGTAAGTAGCATGATGAATTTTGGTTTGAATTATGGGAGTGTTTAAGTGGTGCGTTTAGGACGCGTAAGTGAGTGTAAAATTCTGCTTAAAACCAGAAAGTTTAAAGTGTAACATTGAAGTATAAATGGCATATATAAGAGTTGGAAAAGGGTGAAATCAAGTATAGAACTATGGTAGATAGCTTATATATCCATCATAGTTGAGGTTACATCATATTGGGTTGAATTCCTAATTGATGGTAGCTTATTGTGTGCTTAATTGTTTAGATTATCCGTGAAGTGTTTGTGAAGCTTTTGTTGGATTCTTTTGGGAAGCTAAGCATCAGGTGAGTTTCATAGCCCCTTTTTCTTATGTTTTCTTGGGGTGAAAATGATGCTATGAGTTTAAATGTTTTTAGTTGCTGTGATTATGTGTTATGTGGTATTGATTGTGATATGATACGCTCCATGGCTTTGTGATCAATTGGAGTTGTTTTGAGGTATGTGAGTTCGGTTGGAGAGTGGTGTTTACTACTCAATCAAATCCAACTGAAGGGTTGAAATAATACTCAATGATGTGTTGGTCCAGGCCTAAGTATAAGTTCCAGCTGGTAGACTTTTAGGTGCGTAAGTGACATATGGGATCGGGGGTAACGTTCCTACCCAATTATTGTAATAGATCGGGGGTAACGTTCCTACCCAAATTGTTGTAATGGATCGGGGGTAATATTCCTACCCAATTGTTGTAATGGATCGGGGGTAACGTTCCTACCCAGTTGTTGAAATGGATCAGGGGTAACGTTCCTACCTAGTATGTGGATTGCATGTTAGGATAAGTTCATATGTTGCATAATTGTCCTATATTGTTTTGATAATCACAATAATTGGTTTTGAAAGGTTTATAATGTGAGTCTTAAACCTATGACTCTCACCAACCTTTGTGTTGACGTTTTTAAGCATCATTTTTAGGTGTGAAGTCATGAGGATTCTTAAGATAGTGAGAAGTGGCTAAAAAGAGACCTTAAGATGATCTTGAAGTTTATATGTGGTTGTTTAGCATTGTATGGATATATGTTGCATGTCTCTTATTGGCGAGAACTTCCTTTTCATCAATAAAGACGCCTTTTATGTTTTGCCTAGTTATGGGTATTGTTATGACACTTTGTGTTTGTACTTTACTTTATTGTATGCATTTTAGTATTCTCTATATAGACGCCATTGTGTTGTGATGATATCCATTCTTGTTAAGATTATGAGAGTTTTGTAGTTCACTGGTAAATCGTGTAACTTTCTACTTCATTGAAGGTAGAGCACGGTGGTTTGGTGGCCGAATTATGGTTCAAGAAAAGTGTTTTTTTAGTGTAGGTCAAGACTGATCGACCCCATGTCGGCTGAATGGGTTGAAATTGTACTGTTGGAGATAACCTACAGCCCAAAATCGAGCCTTAAAGTTTTACGGAGTACTAATTTTGTACTAAAGGAAATAACGTACAACACCCCATGTCAGGTGAATGGGTCAATTGGGGTAATTGGCTATGCTACTAAAAGAAGTTTAGATAATGTTTGCATATGTTTAGAACCTCTATATCAGTAGGTCAACTATATTAGAAATCAACCTTAAGTATTAAGTAATGAGTTAAAATTGGGTATATTTGATCGTTGTCTTTGTTTTGGTGTTCTGAACCAACAACCCTATTAAAAGTTCTTGAACAACTCTTTGATTTTGGCATTGTATTGTTCGCACCCTGGTGACTTGGTGCGTAATATATTCCTAATTGGTTAATGCAAAATGCAATGTATCGTGTCCTAGGTTTAGATAGGTAGCTTTTAAAGGCTACTTGCATATGCTCTTTCGTTGTACATAATGCTCCTTTTACAGTATTTTTGCTTAGATTTTGCATTTTCAGTGCTATATGCTGCAAAAGATTCTTTAGTACTTAGATGGCTAATAAATTGCCAATTTTCTTATATACCGATGTTAATAAACTACAATTTTAATCAACTTATGTTTACTACTAGTTTGATATGTAGGGGTGGTTCAAAGAAAATTCTAATAAAGTTATATGAATTAGCTCAAGAAGCACTATAAGCATTTAGAAACTGACAAGGAAAAAGACGAGTCCAAACACCATTTGACTTATGTTGAGAGAATGATCCGCACATTTGCTAACTACTCTAGAGCGATGAGGATCCACTACGTGTCTGAAGACTATATGTTTCATGCCTCTTTCTTTTATTATGCTAGCTTAACTAAATCTATCGGAAATGTTGCATACTTATATGATTACTTTTGTACTAATACAACATTGATACCCAATTGCAGCAATCCAAATACTGCCAGCACCTTTGTGAGAATGGAATCTCTTCTACAACCAAGTCCATCTAATTCAAATGGAAAGATGATTGAGAAAAGACAGTGTATGTATGCATTTTCCATTTACTTATTCATGCTAATCACTTGTGTTTACTTGCTTAAAAACTTAACTCATTGACATATGTTTGTAACTGGCTTAGTTGTCTTATGTTAAGAACAAGCTAAAAGTTATGTGATTATTGATATTATTATTAGAAACGTAGGTGATGGCGTGGATTTGTTAGATTTAAGACCAAGCTATAAGGAAGTCATTATTCAGTGTAGATGCAAGTTCTTAATTGAACATGCCATGAAGGACCTAAAATAACCAAAATTCCCTTGAATAAAAAGGATTGTAAAATCTGGCGACATTTAAATACATACTATCGTTGCATGTGCTGATGTGTATCTGTATGTACGTACATCAACCAGTCAAAGTCAGACTAACCGATTATTAGTTATAATCATTATGGCTAGAGCTTAGAGTTAGCAAAATGGTCTTGCTAAATAACTTGTCAAAATGGGGAATTTTTGGTACAGGTTGAAATGTGTATAATGTATATATATTAGTAGTTTTTAGTATATGGGATACGAGCATAGTATGAATAATGTAAATGCGTGGCCATCGAAGTTACTCAATTATGCATGTTGATATTCTTTGCAGTGTGTTGGTACATACAGATATACAGGAACAGCTGGGTAAGTTGCAGGTACAGGGAATCTTGATTCCCTGGATTTCAACGCTTAATCGACATGAAATAGCTTCAAATCTTGAATTGGACGACAACAAAATAGTAGAAATGCATGAGTTGGCCTTTGGAGATTTAAGGGAATTAAAAGACGTGAGCATAAAAGAATACAGGAAGAGGATAAAATGAGGGCATTCAAGTTTAAAGTATATGGTGGGCAGAGAGGGTTGTCTCACTAGCATGGGTGTTGTGTTAAATTTCAAAATGATCATGTTGTGTTGTGTTAAATTTCAAAATAATCATGTTGTTTGTACGTTTTCATATCGAGGTGGGTTTTGCAACTTTTACTTTTTTTAGAAAGTATAATATTAGTTGTTAATGCCCCTTATGAAATAATATTTTAAGTTAGGTTGTATTAAGAGAATATAAGCATATAGGCATATAGCTAATACCGTAGTTGAGAACCATGGTTAGTATTACATTCGGAGCGAAAGTATCGAGAACTATGGTTAATTTTCCATGTTAGAATGAGCATAAGAGACGCTTGCATGATCACTTTCTTATTTTGTATCTGATGGGTGATATTTTATAGTATATGTGAATTAGTAAATCTTGAATTATATAGGTTTGAACTATATACTTTACGTCAAATTATGCTTATAATAATTTACGACCCGTATATTAAACTATAAATATACTTTATAATGTTCTGTATATTAAACAAAAACTATACGGTTAAAAAGTTGAAGCCGAAAAGTTTCAAAATAAGCCACAAAAAGTGAGCTTATGAAACATAAATCCAAAATCAAATAAGCCATAAGCTGCCCTTCATCTATGACCGTAGGTTTCTTAAATACTCATGAAACCCTAACAACCTGTTACCTAAGACTCGCTAAAGAGATAAGTATTATCACTTCCTAGGATATCTCATGCATATCCTTATCACTAACTAACTATACTATCAACTCGGAGTAAGCATAATACTACCAGGACTAATATTGTTCTACCAGCAGGAATAACTTTTGATCTGCCAGCACTAACTATAACATTATCCTTACCAGTAGGAACTACATACCTACCAGCAGGAACTTTTACTCTACCAGTAGGAACTACATACCTACTAGTAGTAACTATCTATTACAATATTCCTAACAATCCTCCCCTAAACTTGAATTTGACACAGTTAACTTCAAGTTTCTAGATAGATCTTTCTTTGAAAACTCCAGAGGATTGAACAGCAACATCTTGAAACCAACTCCATACTTCTTGAATCAGAAATCTGATTATAGCAGGTGAAAGTCTTTGCAGCAACATAAGGAAATTGACAGCATGAACACCAAAAGCAGCAACCTTCATAAACTCTGAATCAGCAACATGAAAACCATCAATTCAGGGTTACATACTATTCTCATCACATCCCATGGTGTGTTAACTCCGGGGAGAGGTGAATCATAGAAAATTAATGGATTTGATGTAGCCTTTACCAAGTAGCCATTAACTCTTGGGCTAGCTAACTCTTTGGTGGAATCATGACATCACCCTGGTGAATTAATAACCAGTCCAATTCTTAGAACATGAATCATTGGTGAATTGGAATACCCTAATGATTTTTGGCAAATCATCACAGCCATAAACGGATTTTATAAGCCTTTACCACATAGCCGTTTGCTTGTGGGCTAGACAATCCTTGGGACCCAGAAAGGGTTACTCCCATGGTGGATTGCAAACCATCTCAACTTATTGGTACTTGAAACATCAGTCAGTTGAGTGACCCTATGATTTGAAGCAAACCATTAAAGCTATATCAATTCATTCTGGTCAAAAGACCTGGGAATTGAAACCATATCTCAATTAATTCTAGCCTGATAGGCCTGGTAATTGAGAACCAAAATTCAATTAATTCTAGCCTTAAAGGCCTGGCAATTGAGAACCATAGGGTGTTGCACCAAAAATATGTCCTTGAAAAATTGTGCCAGAAAACCATGTTCCCAAATTTGATCACATAAAACAGGTTGTACCAAAAAAAAACCAGTTCAAAAGAATGTGATCCAACCCAACAGCTTCTACCAAAAACCAAGATTGACCCAAAAAGCAAAAACCATTTACAACAAGCTTTCCAAAATATAGAATAAAACCTAAAAACACAGCAAACAGATAGAAAATATACAAGAGAGTGAAAAGGTACCAGTATCAAGCAGAAGGAATGCTAGCAGCAATTTGATTCTTGATGAATTGAATCAACTGCTTAGCATAAGTCATATCATTCCCCACACCATCAATTTCAATCTCCAAATTGTGCTTCAGCATCTTCTTCATAAGTTGAACTGAAAGAGGATATGACCCATCTGCAAACATATACACCACCTTGCCAGAAATGGTTTCCTATACATAAACATTGGAAAATGGAAATAGTCTCCAACTCCTGATATGCCATTGTTGTTGATCAGACTAAACCAAAGAACCATGTACACCTTCATGTGATTCAAATAGTACTTGAAGATCACCCCACAGCATCATACCAGCACCAGCAAGTGGATGGTCTTCATAGTACTTGACCACCATCCTATAGAGCTTCAACAAATTTTGTCTATCAACCAGATGAGGAATTTCCCTAAGATGAGTAAAATATTTAGAAGACCTATCCATTATATACAAAGCATTGATATCTCCCAGTGGAGTAGGTACCACCTCCCAAGTAGCAAAAGCAGACCAAAAAATAATAGGATCATCATCATCATCAGAATCAGCATCAGAAAGAACTCTGATGAATGATCTGTCATCATCATCCAAGTCCAATGTAGTAGAGGACTTCTTCCTGGTTCCAAGAGACTTCCTCCTGGTTCCATAGGTATGCCCCTTTTTCTCAGGACCAAAGGATATTGAAACATTAGGTTGTGATGAAGACTCAGATGGTTGTTGAGGATCAACAGGTGGAACATTAGTAGCTTGTTGTTGAGGCACATTAATGAAGCATTGCTATTCTAAGATCACACGGCCTACTGGAAAAGAAATATCAAATGCCGTTATGGCTAAGTAGTTTGCCAAAAACTACAAAGCCAACTTAGTTGGTGTAGCTGTGTTGCTGTGTTGCTGAGATGCTGAGATGGTGACCAAAGACTGGAAGCTAAAGAATTTCAAGTTTACTAAGTAACAAAAGAGTTCAAGAAAAAGCAGATTAAAGAGTAGCAGTGTGTTTGGATACATCCTCCTAGTGTTCAAGAAGCTCAAACTGAAGAAACATGAAGGTTAACAAGTTGAACATCATGTTTAGGGGAGGATTGTTGTGTTTTAGAAGTTCCTACAACTTAGTCTGCTACTTATACAAGTTATACTGCCGGTTTTCTAACTTAGGTGCTGCTGATGAAGAATGTTTACGTAGATTTCACATAAAATAACTAAGTAGTTAATACTGTTAGTTATAGAAAAGGTTTATTACAGCCAGTACATTGTTAGTGATTGGCCAGTTATAGATTTAGTATAGGTTGGTGGTTGAGGCATGGAGGGATGGATATTATAAAAAAAAAAAAAAAAGAAAGAAGAAAGAAAAAAAAATAAAAAAAAAAAAACCCTACAGCTCCACCAACTTCTCTAATACGTACCGCCCCACACCTGTTCAACGGCAAAAAAAAAAAAAGGCTGTGTGATATAACCAGACGATCTTCACCGCCCCCCGACAACCCCCCCTCAAAACGCCCCCCACCGCCAACACACACGCCTCGCACAACACCACACCAACACCGCAACGCACTCACCCCCCTCCCAACCCCGACCGTGTCCCCCCCTCCCCACCCACCTACCCAGCCCCCACCACCCTCGACCCCTCCCCCGCTACAAACACCTACCTAACTACCATCTCACGAACCTACCATAACTTCTCACATCCATCTGACCACACTGCGCCCAATCATGCCAATTACTCTTCACCCGATTTGTCCTCCCCTATCTGGAATTTCCTTGTGTATCAAATGACCCCAACGGCCATATCGTTTAAGGCTAAAGTTTTCATAAACAAGTTTCAAAAATAATATCTTAGTAAATCTTTAACCTAGCAGATTAATAGTAAACAAAGTTTCTGTTTATTCATTTTATTGCTTCTAGCAATAAAGCTAGTTTTCTTATAACATATATTGTTCATATTCAATTCAATCCCTCTTGATAGATATGTTTGGGATCTATCCAGATTAGCTACCACCCTTAACAGGCTAGAAAGATCTATTCCGATTGGGATCAACAATTTGCCTCAAAGGTCCAATGTTAATTCCACAATGTTTTTGAGTTTCTATATCAACATGTGTTTATTAGTCACTATGTATAAGGAAGTACATGGGTTCTTATGTTTAAGAGCTTATGAATACATGTATTTGTTATGTAAAAATGTGTCTTTTTGCAATGATTCTATGTATGAAAAGCATCTCTGATATAATCGATACAATTAAACTTTGCATTTGGTGAGGCTGTTTTTCTATTGCTATCATTTTAATGTTAGCGGATTACCTATTCTTTTTTGCTCGTGGTGATGTTGACTCGGCTAGATTTATTAAAGAGGCTCTTGAGGAGTTCAAGGGTATCTCGGGTTAGCATGCCTAAGAGTAAGGCCTTTTCTTGTAATGTGATGACTCATTTCAAAATGGCGATTCTTAGTGTATTACCATTTAAACTACCTTTCGTGTCAAATATCTTGAAGTTCCTCTAGTTTTTACGAGACTTGTGTACCAAGATTGTAAGGAGCTTGTGGAAAGAGTTCAAAATAGGATTGGCAACTGGAAAAACAAATTTCTTTCCTTTGTGGGTCGCTTGCAACTTATTCAATCTTATCTTTATGCATATCTGTTGGTCTTCTGTTTTTATTCTTCCTACTCGCATTATCTTGGATAATGAACAACTCATGAGAGGGTTTCTTTGGTGTCAAGGTGATATACGGCGTGGTAAAGCGAAAGTTTCATGGGAGGCAATATGTCTTCCTAAACATGAGGGGGTTAGGTATTCAAAGGCTTGAGGTGTTCAATATTGCCCTTATTACGTCGCATGTATGAAAGGTTTCTCTCTTTGAAAGGAGTCCTGGGGGTAAAAGGATTCTTACACATAAACTTCGTAATCGTAACTTCTGGGATTATCCGTTTAGAGGTAACATGTCGTGGGGTTGGCGTAAAATTTTGCAAGTTCGAACCATTATTCGAAAATTTATTTGGTATAAAGTTGGTAACGGTTCGAGCATTTCGACTTGGTTTAATAAATGGTGTCATAATAGCCTAGAGATACCCTATGGGACGTCACGATCAACCCATAACATTATCTGTAACTCGTGTTTGCTGCTTCGTCGTACAGTATATGATTTGGCAAGAGAGAAACTCAAGGTTGTTTAAATATAAGAAGAGAACCATTGATCAAGTTGTTGATGCTATTATTTATACCGTTCGGCTCAAGTTGTTAACGTTTCATTTCAAGAGGACGTCAAATGTAAAGCGGGTTCTAGCAAGATGGAAACTTCCTTCGTCTTTAATTATGGAGAGTTGAATGTAATGTTTTTTGTTGTATATCCTAGTTGCGTGTTTTTGGTGTTTTTTTTTGTTCGGCTAGGTTATTTTCTTCGTGAAATTGACATGTCAATCTTATGATTAGTGGTTTGAAGCACAAAGGGTGCCTTGTTTGTTATAGTCAATATGGTGCCTTACCATATTGACTAAACTTATTAGATTATTAATACGCTTGACCAAGATATAAAAAAACAAAACCAAACAAAAACAAAACTTTCTAAGTTAATTTACCTTGGTGGATATGATTCATATGTGTTGAGTTGGAATTTGTTGGAATTCAGTTAGTTATTGATGGAAAAAAATTGCGAAATCGAACCTTCTTGTAATTTTGAACATTCAAAAGTTTGTCTTCTTAATGTGGTTGATTCATTATCTCGTATTTTTTAAAGTGCAAAATTTATTTAATTAGTCTTCTTGGTTGTTTTTGATGATTTAAGAGTTTCTTTCTTTCAATATATAGCTTTGTTGTTGATATTAATTGAAGTTGGTCCTATAACTCAACAAGTATTTGCCACTTGTTCCAATCAACTAAAATAGTGATTGAACTCTATAACATCAAAAACAAAAAAGAATCATATTTGTTACAGATTTTTTTTTGTTGTTGTTGATATTATTGAAAATGTCAAACGTGCACATCAAAATCAATGGTTAACTCAACCCGAATGGGTAGATGGGTGGGCCTCTTGGCTCTACAACACACACCATGCACATGGTTGGGTCACACCCAAGTACACTACTTATTGTAGCTAAGGTGGGCCTAATCTTGTTGGATAACAAAATACTTGTTACATACCCAAACTTAACTACCTAATTGGCTAATTCTAACTAGAAAATAGTTGTAATACAGTTAAAACTTAAAACAGTTAAAAGTATAGCCTTCTTGTCTTTAACATCTTAGAACTTTGTAAATTATATATGAAGAACTAGGTATATTCATCTTTCATAATTCGGGTTCAGTGAACTAAAACAGAAATCTAAATTCATTATAAACCCGTAAATCAATCTATACAACCCGGATTTAGCTCCTCTTTAAGAATGAAACTACAATTAAAATAAAAACCATGTATGTATTACAATCCGCTAATACAAACTATAAACTGTAAACCCTAAACTGTAGACCAAAATTAAATTCTAAATCAAAAAACTGAAAACCATGTACCCTCTCAGCCAAAAAGGGTAAAGACATGTTATAGAAAACACTTTTGTTGCTCCTTCTACTACAATTTTCATAATTTCAAAGTTTCTATATATACACAAACATTTTATAAAGATCAAACTCAAAACCAAAAAGAAAAAAACAAACTTTACTTCACATCTAAGTAGGTTTCAAGTTTTGAAACATAGCATCCCATTTGATCTCTTCAACACCACCATCATTAGGCCAATATCCACCATCACCACTAGCACCACGACTACGATCCTCACCATCATTGCTACCCTCGTCATCATCGCTATACAAATTATCTCTATACTCATTACTGTCTTCCTTAGTTTTAATATCATAAACTAACGGGCTCGAAAAGCTAGTAACTCTAGCACCATTAGGTCTAACCACAGCACGATATCCATTCGTGATCAAAAGCATCCCTGAACCTGAGCCACCTTGTTTATTCATAACCAATCTATTACTTCTCTTCACCATTGCACCTTTCCATCTAGAGCTATAACTCCTTCTTTTCCACCATAATAATAGCCGAAATCATGCGATGAACCCATGTTTGGGTACACATTTAACAACTTTTTGTTTTTGTTTTTTCATAGATCTCGCTCAACAACTACAACGGAGGAGGATGAAGGTAAAAAGAGAGAGATCTATGAAAAAAACAAAAACAAAAGTTGTTAAATGTGTACAAACATGGGTTCATCGCAATGATTCGGCTATTATTATGGTGAAAAGAAGGAGTTATAGCTCTAGATGGAAAGGTGCAATGGTGAAGAGAAGTAATAGATTGGTTATGAATAAACAAGGTGGCTCAGGTTCAGGGATGCTTTTGATCACGAATGGATATCGTCCCTTGTTATGACCTAATGGTGCAAGAGATACTGAGCTTTTCGAGCCCTTTAGTTTTATAATATTAATACTAAGAAGACAGTAATGATATAGAGATAATTTGTATAGGCGATGATGACGAGGGCAGCAATGGATCGGTGAAGGATCGGAGTCGGTGGTGGTAGTGGTGATGGGGGGATATGGCCAATGATGGTGGTGTATACGAGATCAAATGGGATGGCTATGTTCAAACTTGAAACCTACTTAGATGTGAAGTAAAGTTTTTATTTTTACCTTTTTGGTTTTGAGTTTGATCTTTATAAAATGTTCTGTGTATCATAAAGAACTTTGAAATTATGAAAATTGTAGTAGAAGGAGCAACAAAAGTGTTTTCTATAACATGTCTTTACCCTTTTTGGCTGAGACGGTACATGGTTTTCAGTTTTTTGATTTAGAATTTAATTTTGGTCATACAGTGTTAAGGGTTTACAGTTTATATTTGGATTAGCGGATATGTAATGACATACATGGTTTTATTTTAATTGTTGTTTCATTTCTTAAAAGTAGCTAAGACGGGTTTGTATAGATTGATTTACGGGTTTATAATGAATTTAGATTTCTGTTTTAGTTCACTGAACCCGAATTATGAAAGATGAATATACCTAGTTCTTCATATATAATTTACAAAGTTCTAAGATGTTAAAGACAAGAAGGCTATACTTTTAACTGTTTTAAGTTTTAACTGTATTACAACTATTTTCTAGTTAGAATTAGCCAATTAGGTAGTTAAGTTTGGGTATGTAACAATAGAGTTTGTTTATCCCTCCAAGAATTAAGGTAGGGCCCACCTAGCTACAATAAGTAGTGTACATGGTGTGACCGCAACCATGTGGCATGGTGTTGTTTGTAAGCCCAAGAGGCCCACCCATCTGCCCATTCGGGTTGAGTTAACCATTGATTTTGATGTGCACGTTTGACATTTTCAATAATATCAACAACAACAAAAAAAAATCTGTAACAAATATGATTCTTTTTTGTTTTTGATGTTATAGAGTTCAATCACTATTTTTAGTTGTTATGAACAAGTGCAACTACTTGTTTGAGTTATAGGACAACTTCAATTAATATCAACAACAAAGCTATATATTGAAAGAAAGAAACTCTTAAATCATCAAAAACCACCAAGAAGACTAATTAAATAAATTTTGCACTTAACAAAATACGAGATAATGAATCAACCACATTAAGAAGACAAACTTTTGAATGCTCAAAATTACAAGAAGGTTCGATTTCGCAATTTTTTCCATCAATAACTAACTGAATTCCAACAAATACCAACTCAACACATACGAATCATATCCACCAAGGTAAATTAACTTAGAAAGTTTTGTTTTTGTTTGGTTTTGTTTTTTTTTCTATCTTGGTCAAGTGTATTAATAATCAAATAAGTTTAGTCAATATGGTAAGGCACCATATTGGCTATAACAAACAAGGCACCCTTTGTGCTTCAAACCACTAATCATAAGATTGACATGTCAATTTCACGAAGAAAATAACCTAGCCGAACAAAAAAAACACCAAAAACACGCAACTAGGATATACAACAAAAAACATTACATTCAACTCTCCATAATTAAAAACGAAGGAAGTTTCCATCTTGCTAGAACCCACTTTACATTTGACGTCCTCTTGAAATGAAACGTTAACAACTTGAAGCCGACCGTAAATAAATATAGCATCCAACAACTTGATCAATGGTTCTCTTCTTATATTTAAACAACCTTGAGTTTCTCTCTTGCCAAATCATATACAGTACGACGAAGCAACAAACACGAGTTACAGATAATGTTACGGGTTGATCGTGACGTCCCATAGGATATCTCTAGGCTATTATGACACCATTTATTAAACCAAGTCGAAATGCTCGAACCGTTACCAACTTTATACCAAATAAATTTTCGAATAATGGTTCGAACTTGCAAAATTTTACGCCAACCCCACGACATGTTACCTCTAAACGGATAATCCCAGAAGTTACGATTACGAAGTTTATGTGTAAGAATCCTTTTACCCACAACGACTCCTTCAAAGTGAGAACACTTCATACATGCGACGTAATAAGGGCAATATTGAACACCTCAAGCCTTTGAATACCTAACCCCCTCATGTTTTAGGAAAGACGTAATTATTTGCCTCCCATGATACTTTCGCTTTAACCACGCCGTATATCACCTTGACACCAAAAGAAACCTCTCATAGTTGATCATTTCCAAGAAATGCGAGTAGGAAGAAAAAAACAGAAGACCAAACAGATATGAAACCTATCATAACCTTTGTGCAGTCCTTCTGAGTTGGATACAGAAAAGCCTTCAAACTGTTGCTTTAAAATGTATTTCTGCATCTTCTTTGATTCATCATTGCCACCAAATCTGGATTTGATAGCATCCCACATATCTTTAGCATCAGTCATCTTGTGAAATTTTGCTAAATGGTCTTCTGGTAAAGCCATAAGCAAGGTGGTCCTTGCTTTTCTTTCTCTTTCTCTGGCTAAAATTTCTTCAGCAGTTTTAGGAGGCAGAACCTTTATTACTCCATTTGTATCTGTTGAGACACTTACAGGACCATTTCCTTTTTGTATGACTTCCCATATAGGATAGTCTGTATGGCTCAAGTAATGTTCCATTTTCATGGCCCAAATGTCATACTCACCTTTTTTAGAATAGGGAGTTTAATGGTTGACACAGTGTGAGGGGCTTGTTGTGTTGGTGTTTGTGGTGGTGGTGGTGGTGGTGGTGGAATTTCATCATCTGATCCTGCCATTGAATAGATCTGAAAGGTAAAAGTTTGTAACTGATGTGTTTTGGTTCTTCTTACTCAGAGTTTCTCAACAAGCTCTGATACCACTTGTTGATCCCAATCTGAATAGATCTTTCTAGCCTGTTAAGGGTGGTAGCCTATCTGGATAGATCCAAACAAACTACAAGAGAAACAATGACTATGAACAATATAAGTTATACGGAAACTAACTTATATTACTAAGAAGAACAATGAATAAAACAGAACTTTGATTACTATTAATCTGCTAGGTTACAGATTACTAACTATATATTGGTGAAACTTGTATATGAAACTTATATCTAACTAATGCCGTATGGTTCCTTTTATACACCAAGGAAAACCCTAATGGGCTTACAAAATGTGTAAAGAGATAATGCATATCTATTTCTATAATAACTCATGCATATCTCCTAACAGTACTAACTAGTAGTACTAACTTACTACTAACATCACTAACTATACTGGCAGTACTAATAATGTACTGGCAGTACTAACTATTCATAACTAACAATACAAACTACTTTGAATCTATAGCATTCTTCATCAGCAGTACTAAGAAGAACTCGCAGTAGTAACTTGTATAAGTAGCAGCACTAAGTAGTAGGAACTTCTGAAACCTAACATGTTATCAACTTCTTAAGCTTATGGCAAAGTAGCTCAAGAAACATTGAAGTGTTTGAAAGCATCCTCCTGGTGATTATGAAGCTTTCAATGAAAAAACTTGAGATTTTGAAGATAAATATCAAGTTTATAGGAGGATTGTTAGGATTAAAAGCCTCTTGATGTTGTTTGAAAGTTACTACTGCTAGTGGAAGTTAAGACTGCTAAGGTTAGAGTTAGTACTGCTAGTGGAGAATAAAGAAAATATTCTAAGTAGTTACTACTGGTTGTACACAGTTAATGATGCTGGTGTATAAGTTACTACTGTTGGTGTTCAGAGTTAATGCTGCTGGTATAAAGTTACAACTGCTGACAGAGTTACAACTGCTAAAAGAAAAAGATTGATTGAAGATCAAGATTACTTATGGGATAAGTATGAGTTATCTATTAGTACTAGTAATATTAGTACTGCTAGTGGAGAATGAAGAAAATACTCTAAGTGGTTACTACTGCTTGTACACAGTTAATGTTGTTGGTGTATAAGTTACTACTGTTGGTGTTCAGAGTTAATGCTGCTGGTATAAAGTTATAACTGCTGACAGAGTTACAACTGCTGAAAGATTACAACTGCTAAAAGATAAAGATTGATTGAAGATCAAGATTACTTACGGGATAAGTATGAGTTATCTATAGAATAGATCATGTAGAATATTCTATGTTTTAGGAATATATTGTAAATCAACTAGGACTCCTTGGTGTATAAAAGGAGGTCTTAGGGTATAGAGTTCTATGTATCAAACGAGTCATTCATAGAATTGTCATAGCTTTAAGGTTTTGTAACCCTAATACTAGGAGAGTATTCGTATTATTTGTAATAATAATATTGGAGCTTTTGTTTATTGAATTGTGTCTTCATAGTATTATTGTTTCATTAAAGAATTCTTCTTATTGATCAAAGATTAGATTTCGCATAATCTTTTATATACTTTACAAAGTTTCTACTATAGTTGTGTTGGATTTATCTTGCATAACTAAACCTTACACAAGCTAAGGAATTCAAGATCTATTGAAGTGGGATTCAAACAAGAGGTATCCTACTCCTGGGATCAACACAGTTGCTAGTTGCTTAAAGTGTAAAGTTTGTACTTCCGAGTCTTGTGTTATTTTCTATCTTTGGTGCGGTTGGAAATTTGCACATTGCAAATGGGAATGTATATTATAGTCAAAAATCATGTGATTTTACTACCATCACAATTAAAGGTGAGTTCCAAGAACGAAGGAACTATCAAAGGAATTATCCGGAATTATTATGATCATGAAGATGGTGAAACTACTCTGAGTTTCGTATATAGTTAGATTGCAAAAAAAAGAAAAAAAAGAAAATTCAAAAAAATTAGAAAATCAAAACAAAAAAGAGAAGGAAAGTTTGAAGATAATCGTTTCGCAACTACCGAAGGAATTACACGAATGATCGATTATTCGTTGATATAAATCGACGATGTAGAGTATTGTACAAAGTGGTAGATATCACCACTTACCTTGTAGAGTATGTAAAGTTTAGGATGATTGGGATGTTGACCGTTACGGGAACGCTAACTTAGGTTGTTGTTTTTGATCTATGATCAAGACGTTGTAAATAGTTATGTCTTTATCATGGTAATGGTCGGGAAAAAGTGTCTAGCAACTTGTATCTTAGTCTTAATCTATTTGTTTCTTGATTTTTATTTAACAACAATTTACTTCCCTCTCACCTAATGATTAGCCGCTAGTTTTACGCGAATGAGGATTTGTACTAGCATGCATGTCCATTCCGTTGTTACGGCCATGTATGCATGTCTCAGCTGCCTTGTTGGTTTACGACTTTTGGTGAAAGTTAGAAGGGTCCTACCCTATATCATTCTTCATCCTAACCGTTGGTTAAATTCAAATGGGGATGTGATCAAACACACATGTCTATTCCGTTGTTACGGCCATATATGTGTGCTTCAGCTGCCTTGTTGGAGTGGTACATCTGATGAAAGATTGTAGAATGATCAACCGTAAGCCTTTCCATACAAAAAACCTATATTTACATTTATAAACTTGTTACTCCTTGGCTTTAGTGGTGGAGATGTGTATCCTTGCCAAGCTTATGATAGAATACTCTTCACGACCGAGCAATTAAGTGAATTAGTTACATGTTACCACATAGATTAGTTGAGTAATTTGAGTGTTTTCATCTTCCTATTTCGTGAAGTGTTTGGTTGTGTACTTGTAATACATCAAATAAATGTTTTAACAGAAAATATCCTTAGGGATACATTTTTATAAATTTCTAAGGGCTACTTGAGGACAAGTAGGATTCAAGTGGGGGGATATTTGATGACATCAAATAACGTCTATTTTATAGCATCATTTATCCCATGTTATTAACCCATTTTTTATAGTTATTGCAAAGAATTATTAATTAATCGTTTATATTTGAGAATTGCATTAATTATGGAGTACTTGGTGAATATTTGCAAAAGGCGCGCATTTTGGAGCTTAAACGAAGATATTTTGAAGATTAATAATTCTGACAACCAATACGTCGTATCCATTAAGGAAGATACGGCGTATCCGTGCCTGCACTCACTAAAGACCACAAAGGAATGAAGATCAATACGCCGTATCCAGAGAAACTCAATATGCCGTATTCAAGATATAGTATGTGAATATTCTGAAAGATATCAAACGTGGTCCCTACTCCAAGAAACCCTCAATACGCCGTATCCAATCCCTTGGATACGCCGTATCGAACCGACTTCCAGACCCTATAAATACAAAACTCAAAAATGAGTTTTAGGTGCGCTAAATCATATTCTTGATACCTAAACCATAAAACTCGATTTTTAGAGGAGAAAAAGAGTAGAAGAGGTCGAGCAACGCTATCAATTCCATAGGAGACAACATGTAATTCCATATATTTTAGTAATCGTTCAATTTTTGGTATCATTCGTTAACTCGGTTAGTTTACCTTGGCTAAATAATTGCTTTTTTATTAATTATGACGTTTGAAGGCTAATACCTTTGGGTATTAGCCATTATTATGAAGATCTGAATGTTTGGTATTTGTTTATCTTGATTTCTTGATTTATTGTTGAATGCTTGGTTATGTTTATCAATTTATACTCGTTTACGCGCTTTTGTATGCGACCTATCAGTCAACTGGATCATGTGATACAGACCAAGTAATCTAGAGTCTGGGATAGCTCTCCATATAGTGATTTATACATCTAAAACCATAAGATCACAATTATTGTCTTGCTAAATCTGTGTCTAGGATACACTTCGGGCTTAACTAGTTAATTGGATATTGCCAATGGTTTAGTGATCGTGTTGACTAGAAGGGGAACCTAGATAATTAAACAAATAATGTTTTGATTCCATTAGATGGTTGGACAAGTGGACTACTAGTGTATAAATCACCATTAAGCGGTAAGTGGGTAAAGTCTCTATGAGCTAGGGTTTAACAAGATCACCATTGCTTTAATCCCTAAGATAGATTATAATCAGCAAATAAGGATGCTTTATGCGGATGCTTTAATTATGACAGAATTAATGTGTCTAGGTCTTAGGATGATGTAACGCCTAAGTCTTAAGAATGATATACCGCCTCGAGAGAAGAAATCATTGCACTTAATAAACAAACCAACTTTCTAATTGGATTAATAATGGTTAATACAGTTTTCTTATATTTGGCTCGACCACTCTTTTATCTTTTGTTAATTTGCTTGCGTGGGTTAAAGTGCCTTGAATTGATTGTAGTCACCAACCAAACCGTGCCAGTCTCTCAGGCTGAAAACCTCCTTTTTCCCGTTAGAATTACGATTAGGACTGACATAGGTTTAGAATAAAATAGAATTAACATAGATTAGATAACCAAGATATTAATTAAATTGATAGATTTAACCTCGCTTCAAGTGTTCGACACCCTACTTACCATGAAACTACTACCGATCGGGTACACTGCCCATTAAAGTGTTGTTTTTTGTTTAGTCGGCAAAATATAAATTTAAAACTTGAATCATAAAAATATACACCACACAATGACACATCAGTTCCTAACGTGGGTAATTTCGAAACAAAATTAGGGTTTTTGTTTATACCAAAATTTTTGACAAACACACTCAATTATGGAAATTCTATGTCTACGGGAAGCATATTAGTTATATATTATGTTATTATAGTCCTAATTGCATACAATAAAAAGAAAAATGAAAAATCCCCAATTTTGATTTTTTTGTTCAACATGAACCCTAGACACGAATTGGAAAGAAAATAGATGAAATGACTTACATTTGATGATCTTTATGATGTTAGGATTGATTATTGGTGTTGATTTGATCTTCAATTTGAGTTTAATGGTTAATTTTAAGGTTTGGTGTGTTTTGGTTCGTGTTCGTTGCTGCAGTAAGAGAGAAAAGGGTTGTTTTGTTTTGTGTTTAACAAAAGAGAGTGACACACATAAGTTTCGTCTGGTGGTGGTCCCATATCGATATGGGGGTCGCCTGATTAAATCAGGGGGTGCCCTAGATATAAGGGTCGCCCTCAGCAGAGGGTTTGACTCGAATTTTGACAAATTAATTTGCATTTCGCGAATTAAAAATGCATAAAATACTTTGGATGAAGTAATTAAGTTGTCATGATACGGAATGGAACACGGACTATAATCGAGACTAGAAGAAAAGAAGAACGATTTATGGAATGTGTTCCATCATTCCTAAACCAAAAACAAGATAGTTAAACGATTCACGTTTAAGGGGTTTAGTGAGAATGTCGGCGATATTGTCGACGAAAATATGTCCTTTCTGGACATTGTCTCGAAGAAAGTGGTGACGAATTTCGATGTGTTTAGCCCGCGAGTGTTGCACCGGGTTTTTGCTAAGGTCAATCGCGCCTTTATTGTCGCACATGATCGGGACGTTGTCGAGTCAAATGTCGTAGTCGATAAGAGCTTGTTTCATCTATAGTGCTTGTTGACATGCCTTTCCAGCACTTACGTATTCGGCTTCGGTTGTAGATATAGCAAGAGCGGTTTGTTTCTTCGAGAACCATGATGTTAGATAACATCCTACGAACGTACAAATACCGCTAGTGCTTTTTCGATCCACATAATCTCCCATATGATCAGAGTTGGCATATACTACGGTTTCTATACCGGTCCCCTTAGGATACCATAATCCTAAGTGTGTTGTGCCTTTAATGTATTGGAAGATACGCTTAACCGCTTCAAGATGAGAGGTTTTGGGATCCTCTTGGAAGCATGCACAAAGGCAGACACTAAACATGATATCGGGTCTACTTGCCTTTAGGTAGAGCAAACTACCTATCATGCCTCGATACTTGATACTATCTACCGACTCACAATATTCATCTTTCGTGAGTTTAGAATCTAAGGACATGGGGGGTTTCCATTGCTTTAGAATCTTCTAAGCCAAATTTCTTAAGCATTTCTTTAATATATTTAGATTGATTAAAGAAGATACCGTCTTCCATTTGTTTTATTTGTAGTCCAAGGAAGAAGTTAAGTTCACCCATCATGCTTATCACGAACTCGTCATGCATGATTTTGGCGAAGTCATCACACATTTCTTGACAAGTCAAACCAAATATAATATCCTCGACATATATTTGAACGATGATGAGATTTGAACTTTTCTTCTTAGTAAAATATGTTATCTACCATTCTCATTTTGTACTCATGTTTAATAAGAAAACCTTTTAATCTATGATACCAAGCATTAAGTGCTTGTTTAAGACCATATAAAGCTTTCTTGAGTTTATAAACATGATCCGGTTTTTCGTAATTAATGAATCTCGGAGGTTGTACCACGTATACCTCCTCATTGATGAAACTGTTCAAGAATGCACGTTTTACGTCCATTTGGAATAACTTAAAATCTAAGGCACAAGCATAAGCTAGCAAGATCCTAATAGACTCTAATCTAGCAACTGGGGTATAAGTTTCATCATAATCGATGCTCTCTTGTTGATTACAACTTTGAGCTACTAACCTAGCCTTATTTTGAGAAACAACATCGTTCTCGTCTAGCTTATTCCTATACACCTACTTGGTTCCTATGATTTTCATATTCTTAGGTTGTGGTACTAACTTCCCAAACATCATTTGCAATGAATTGATTTAATTCTTCTTGCATATCGATTATCCAACTTTAATCCTTTAAGGCTTCATTCACATTCTTAGGTTCTATAGTTGATATAAAACAAAATAAGTTACTTTGGTTTTAGGATTGAGACCTAAGGGTTCTTTGGTTAAGGTCTCCTAGAACATTTTCTAATGGATGGTTCCTAGATTCTTAATAATGACTACATCGTCAATTTCTAAAGTTTCATCCTCAATGTTATTTTCTAGGTTCTTTTTTTCTGTAACCTTAATTGCTTCTTCTTCATCTAAGTCATCATCCACCAAGGGTAATGTCTTAGAGGGTAGAGGAGTTTCATCGAATGTCACGTTGAGTGATTTTTCGATTTTCATGGTATGTTTGTTAAGGATGATGTAGGCTTTGCTATTTTGGGAATAACCTAAAAAGACACATTTGTATGACTTTGGGTCAAACTTAGTAAAGTAGTCTTTGGTGTTTAAAATGAAGCACTTGCTTCCAAACACTCTAAAATAATCAAGAGTAGGTTTTCTACCTCTAAAAAGTTCATATGGTGTTTTTCCTAATATGGCTCTAATTAGGATTTAGTTGAGGATGTATGTTGAACTATCTACAACGTTACACCAAAACTTTTGTGGTAACGATTGTTCATTCAACATGGTTCTACTCATTTCTTGTAGTGTCCTATTTTTCCTTTCTACCATGCCATTTGATTGTGGAGTGCGTGGAGCCGATTAGTTATGTGTAATACCGTTGGCATTACAAAACTCTCTAAATTGCACTTCATTATAAAATTCCCTACTGTGGTCCATCCTAACTGACACTATCGGACATCCTAATTGGTTTTGTATTTTCTTAGTAAAATATTTTGAATTGATCGAAGGCTTCGTTTTTAGTTTTAAGGAATCTTGTCCAGATATACCTAGAATAGTCGTCTACTATTACTAAGGTGTAGAGGTTTCCTCCGTAGCTTCGTATGGCGGATGGATCGAAGAGATCCATATGGAGAAGTTCTAAGCATCTAGTCGTTGAGACTATATTCTTAGCTTTGTGACTGGCGTGAGCTTGTTTTCTAATTTTACAAGCATCACAAAAGTGTTGATCAAACTTAAGCTTAGGTAAGTTTCTAACTAGTTCCTTAGAGGCTAACGATTGAATGAGACGCATATTAGTGTGACCTAATCTCCTATGCCACAACGTAAAGTTTTCATCAATCGTTGTAAGACAAATTTTATCTTTCAGCTTATTTCCTAATTTTGTCACGTATAAGCCTTTCTTCCTAATACCTCTACCTATAACCTTACCGATCTTAGTGATTTCACTTTTGTGCTCAGAGAAACTTACTCTACATTTATTATCACATATTTGACCTACACTTTGCAAGTTAAATCTTAAGTTATCTACATGTTCTACATTATCTATATTGAGAGAGTCATTAGAGATCGTACATTTGCCAATAATGTTATCGCGAAGATTACTACCAAAGATGGCGTTGCCTCTATTGTATGTCGTGTATGCTGAGAAGAGATTTCGGTTACCCGTCATGTGTTTAGAGTATCCACTATCTTTTATCCACTCATTGGGTTCCAAGTCGACTCCAAGGCATATCTATTTGTATAAGACAAAAACTCAAACATTTGGTCCTAAATATCTCATGGGTCCAAAGTTCTTAGTGCTAAATATCCCTTGCATTTGATGCATTTGATTAGGATGTGAAAATGGAGGACACATTCCCCATGGCATGTAACTTTGAGGTTGGAAGTTATTCCAAGTTATGGGAAAACCATGAGGCTGGTTTTGTCGACCAACATTTCTTTTTGGTTGCGGTGTCTTAGAACGAGGATAAGAGTTATTTACTCTTCTAGGAGGTGGAGTTTTTGACCTAAAGTTTTGTTTAGAAAATCCAACTCCGGGTTTTAATGATGGTTTATAAAATTGTTTAACTTCATTATCACTAGCAACGGGAATTTTAACGTTGTTTACCATTATATGTTTTGGTCTTGGACCCAAAATGGATTTTTGAAAAGACACAGATTTTTTGACATCTGGTGAACAGACAGGCGGTCCCTCAATTACTTTGGGTGTCGTCTGGGCTTTATGGGGGCCGCCAATAAAGCTTTGGGGGACGCCACCAGAGGACGAAGTTACCAAAGGTTTTACAAATTTTATTTCCTTAGTCCCGCTAGATGATGCTTCAAATGAGTTAAATCCTAGACACGATTTATCTCTGGAGGGTTTTTGATTACTCAACATTTCATTTAAAGAATGTGTACTCTTTTCAAATTGAATTAGCTTGAGAGCTTCCTCTTTGAGTTTTTCATTGTCGATTTTAAGTATTTGACATTTTGTACATTCGAGATCAACTCCCTTGTTTTTCTCGAGTTTAGACAACTTTTCTTTTAACTCTCTAATTTCATTTTCTAAACTATTTATAAGGCTTTTAATCGTTTGTTCTTTATGATTATTTTTAGACTCATCTTGCATAGTTTATCATATTCGCTATCTAAAATAAGATCATATATTGATGAATTTTTATCACTAAAGTAGGAGGATTCTGAACATACCTCACTAGATGCTCGAGCCACAAGACATGTTTTGTCATTGGCCTTTTGATCATCTTCCTCACCGCTATTACTCCAAGAACCTCCGACGAATGCTCTTTGGTTTTTGTCTTTCGGTAGGTTTGGACATTCTCTAATAAGATAATTTTGGTCACCACATCTAAAACAAGTTCTATCACTTTTGCTATTCTTGTCATCTCGACTTCTTTGAAATGTCTTTTTGTCGTTCCTAGGTGGTCTTACGAACCTACCTCTTCTCTTGATGAACTTTTTGAAGTCTCTAGCCGTCATGGCGTATTCTTCGTCTTTACTTCCGGAAGTCGAACACTCCTCGTCACTAGATTCCTTCTTAGCCTTTAAAGCAAGAGATTTTCTTTCTCCTTTAGCTTTGACTATTTCGGAATCTTTCTTGATGATCATCTTGTAAACTTTGAGGTTCTCGATGAGTTCATCAAGTGATAGTGATGTTAAGTCTTTTAACTCTTCAATCGCCGTGACTTTTGCTCTCCATTTGGGATGTAGAGCCCTAAGAAACTTCATAACATAGTTCTTGCTAGAATAACCTTCATCAAGAGCTTTTAGACTAGTGATAATAGTATTAAATCTAGCAAATCAGAGCAACTCACTATCTCAAGATTCGTCTCAAAAAAAACGAATTGGTATCAAATTGTTATACCAAAAGGTCAATCTTTTTATCTTTTGACTATGGCTATACCATATGCAGGAATCACAAAGTATTTCATTATTTTTATTGCCTGTATTACACATGACAATTCATACATATCTTACTAGGGAAAGTCATTGAAAAATAAGCCATTTATAGACTTTGTTTATTTTTTGCAAGTGTTTTTGAAGATCATCACTTTATTTTCAAAAGGGATAACCTCATCTAATTTGGTTTTCGGATTTTGTTCAATAGGTTGAAAATCACCGTTGGTAATAACATGCCAAAGATCAAGATCTTTTGATTTTACATATGTTTTTAATCTATTTTTCTAATAGATAAAACTATCGCTTTCGAAAAGTGGTGGTCTTTGCATAGATTGCCCTTCTAGATATTTGTCGGAATCCATAGATAGATCCAAGCTCTAAAATACAATATATTTTAAAAATATTGAGTGACCTTGGCTTCTGATACCAATTGTGGAAACTAGAAGGTGGGGTGAATAGTTTAGCGGTTAATTGGCGTTTTATAAACTTTGCTTATAAAAATACTAGATTCGAATATATGCAAGATCAACTCACAATATGAACAACCAATGTATCTAACTACTTACAACACAATCACAATACACATAATAAATATAAAGAATAAGTAAAAGATAAAGGGAAAGGGATAGAACAATCAAACCACAACACCAAGATTTATAGTGGTTCGGCTACGAAGCTCTTCTTCGCCCTACTCCACTCCCCGAGTATTCGAGTCGAGATTTCACTATGTCAAAAAGATCCCTTTAGGCAGAGAAAACCGTTTACACGTCACTTACGTTGTTTTCCGACACTAAGCTAAATGTCGAGTCCTAATCTTAGCTAGAACCAATCTACCACTTCACCAATGTATTTTAAGGACTAAAATATTAACCGACACAAGATCTACACTATCAGAATGACACACTATCCAATTTTACACACAAACACAAGATCAAGAAAATAGATTTTTGGATCTTAGAAGAATAGAGGAGAAATCACTAATCTATAACACTTCGTTTCTTGGCGAATACGAGTGTTCTTCTCTTGCACTTGATAGAAGAAGGAAGAAAGTAGAAGATGAGATTTGTTCACTTGAAACAAGATTAAACTATGTTAGTGAACAAGAGATTTAGAGAGAGAAATAAGGTTTTAGAGAGATAAAGTTATCCGAAAAATTCATGCTAAGAGGTTTGTTTTACTGTTGAGAATAGTGTAGTATTTATAGACAGGAATATCCAACGTCTCCTGTAGGCGGTCCCGGCGATCCTAGATATATCTGAGGCCGCCCTACCTATCTGGGGGCCGCCCCTAGGCAGACGCTCCCTTTTTTTGTTTTTTAGTGGGGAATGTTAAATCTGGTGTGGAACCTTCCATTTTGTAGGGAAAATCAGTTTTGAATTTTTATATTTAAATAAAATATTTCTTTTATAAATAAAAATATTTTGTATATTTTTATTTTTTGTAAAAATACTTTTTGTAGAAATGTAAGGTTTAAGAAAAAAAGTATTTTCTTGATCACTAATCATGTTTAATGATTTGTTTATTCATGCCTTAAGTGATTTACGTCGAAATGGAAATTTCCGATTAATAACACGTAAACGTTTATTTTTATCGTAGACGTTTTTTACATTTTGTCATCTTCAAAACGTAGGAGTCGAAAAATATAAATAACCTTTTTAGGCATTGTTTGTATTAACAAAGTTTTCATAACACAAGCATAACATAAAGCCACAACACATACAATAATATAGTGAAATTATAAAAGTAAAGCGATAAGTAAAAGAAAGTGCAAACCGAACACGATGATTTATAATGGTTCGGTCACGAGACTCCTCTTCGCCCTACTCCAGTCCCCGAGTACCCAACCCGAGAGTTACTTCACTAAATCAACAAGCTCCCTTCTCGGTGGAGAAAACCTTACAAACGTCGCTTACACTTTTTTTGGTACTAAGCTAAATACCGAATTCTAGTTCGAGGTAGAACCAACCTAACATCACTTACACTTTTTTTGGTACAAAGCTAAATACCGAGTCCTATTTTGGGTACAACCAAACCCGTTATATTTTATGGCCCAACATAACAAACCTTGTGTTTATGGCACAAACACATAAACCATCTAATCTAGTTTTGTAATACAATAATAGTGTGTACAATGATGATCCAAGATACAAATTTCTAATGGAAGTAAATGCCTAATCTAAACATCAAGATCACTAAGTATGACGTTGTTGATTAGATTGAAGATCACAAGTTTCCTAAGCTTGTTGTGGCAGATCTTCATGTGCAAGTATGTTTGAGGTGGATAGGGATGGCAAGATCTTTAGGCTTGCTTTGGTGGATCATCATGGAAGTATGCTTACAACAAAATGAAAGTTAGAAGCATTATGATCATAAGTTAGTGTGGTTGTTTAGCTAGTGATTCGAAAGGGCAGAGATAATGCATTAGAACTGGCGAGAAACAAGTGAACAAGACACTTCTATTTGTATGCCAAGAATCCCAAACTGGGTCCTGGCCGGATCTTAGAGGATCCCTTTGGAAACGGGTCCGTCCTTCAGTCCGAAGGGATCTGTGGATCTTTCAGATCCAAATCCAAAGAATATTTTTGACAAGACTCGATGTGTCTACATTCATGAAATTCTCTTTCCAAATCTGGAAAGGTTTTGATGTGACTAAACATAAAAGTCAGCTTTTGTTAATACAAAAGTTTGGTTGGGTCTAGCCTGATCCGAATAGGCGGCTATTCGGATGTAGAGAACCTTATTCTTGTACCAAGTGAATTCGTTAAAGGACCCTACACAAGGGAACAAACACCGTTAATCTTATCGTGGGAGCGGATCCCATGATTGGACTCCGGCGTGAGAGTAAGCATACGGTTTAGAGAGTAATTGTATGTGGTTAGGGTTTATGAGATACCTGTATTGACCATGATTATGCTCCTTTTATAGGCTGAATAGCCCATAGGGTTTCCGTAACTTTCGGCCCAATATGCGGCCGGGATTGTCGAGATTTGTTATTATCCTCACTGGTTCAAATAAGTAAATTATATCTTTTTTTTGAGTAGTTTATCTACTCTGAAAGATAACTCACAAAGGTATCGCGGCTACGGATAATAGCCGCGGCATATGGATCCAAGAAGCATTGTGTATCTACAAAGGCCATAAAAGTATTAGTGGGTCGGGCCGGTCCATACTATACTTCATCATGTCCCCCCAGTCTAGGAGACGTGGCCGTGGCCGGAACCGCGGGCACGTTAACTAGACTACAAATATCCGCATCATCATAAATACCAAGAACCGCCAAAGCATTGTGTGGGCTCATGAACCGAGAAATGGCAAAAACGGCTAAGTGATGGGACAAGTGGGCCCTAAACCGTTTCACCTTCCCCGTGATATCCAACCGTCCAAAAAGTAAGTGGAGGACACGTGGCAAACATCCAACGAGGAACGATTATCAAGGACAGAGTATATATATATAGGACTAGAAGGGACTGTTCATGATCACACAGTCTTCAAAATCAAATTACCATTTCACACACACATAGTCGCACATATTTCATTTTCCCACGGAATTTCAGCACACTAGGTTAGTACACCGCGCCCCTTTGTAAACTTATTTTTAAAATGGGTAGGGATACCGTACAACTCGAAATAGCCGTATCGACCATCACCTAGGAGTATCTGCTAGAGTTTACCTCTGAGTATGGTATATCAGAGGACCTACATCCAGAGTTGCCCGATCGAGGGGATAGGATCGTGGATTTTCCGGAAGGCAAGGTCGGCATGTACACCAAGTTTTTTGAGTTTGTTAACTTTCGCATCCCCATATCACAATTTCTGTTTGACATTCTTGGACACTATCAGATACATTTATCATAATTGTCAGTAATAGGCGCGGCTAAAGTGAGTCACTTCGAAATCCAGTGTCGCGTCCTACGTGTAATCCCTTCTGTAAATTTATTCTGTGTATTTTACATACTGCCATTCAATTCGGGGGTGGATGTCGTTTAGCAAACGACCAGGAAAGAACACTCCGTAATGTTACACGAGGCCCCTAGATTCGTTGAAGAATTAGAATAATAGATTTTTCTGGGTAGATGAGAGAGTCTTTCCTACCGCGGTGGCGTGGCAGACTAACGCTCCAAAAGATAGCATGCCATTAGAGGGCACGTATTCCGTGGAGGACGTGGCAATATTAAACGCACGCCGGACCCCCATTCAAAAACAACCAGAAACCCTGTTATGCTTAGTGAGGCTTAGCTGGAGATACTTCCTGGGAGATGATGTGTATCCCATTTTTCTTCATGACGATGGCCGGGGTGGGTGTTTTACATATATGTTTCTTAAGTGACTTGTATGTAGAAAAAATATATGCTAACAGTGTGTGTTTGATTGCGGAGATGGATTTGTTCAATCTGATCAGCGCTTTGAATCCTGCCGTGATCAAGACCGGCACCCGTCCTCGTACTGCTCACGAGGTGCCACTGCTAATGGTCATTGTGAGCCGGCAGATAGATATGGATGAGCCGGCCACGACATCAGCGTCTTCCGGGGCACCATCTACCATAGAGAGGTCACCCCTAGAATTTTCTAATAAGAACCCCTTAGAACAAATTAACGAGGGTGACGGGGCGGAAGACCAAGGGTCAGAGATAATGGCTTCTATAGTTCCTCATGCCGGACCTTCGTCAACCATGGGGGCCACGCTGAATGCCCCGCAAAATGTATTGAGGAAGGATTTTGATGCCTCCCACCCGAGGCAGAGTACCGTTGGGGGGAAATCTCTTGCGTCCATAAGGTTGGGGGTGAGCTCCACCTTTTCCGCACTTGCCTCACAGGAGACTCCGGCCGGTACAATAAATCCGGACCCAATATCATTCGCGAAGCCCTCGTCCGTCCCGGAGCAAGATATTGCCCAGTAAGTAATTTATACCATCATCTTGTTTGTTTTTGTAAATATGCGAACAAAGTATATTCCCGTATTGGTTGTATATGTTATATGCTAATAGGTTATATGTGTCTGTCCTTGATCCAGGTCTTCCAAGGTAGCTACCGCTGCAGGAGGTCCAGAGCCGGACCCTACCTCTCCTACTATGGTTGTGTCACCCAGAAGCATATACCAATTTGAGTGGGGTGTAACCAACGGATGTCGCCTACGTGCCAGGAACTGGTGGATCACCTGGCACCACCCGGATACTTCTCAGAGCTGTGCCACTTGCCGAATGAAGATTTTTTGGGGAAATTTAGCATGACTTTGGCCTGGCAAGTGGCGATGGGATCTCAGCTACGGTTACTGTTCGAGCAGGAGGCCAAACTGTTAAGGAAATCTGTTGCGCAAGTAGCCCATCGGGACCAGAGGATTCAGGCCACGGAAGGCGAGAAGAAGAACTTGGAGACATTATTAGAAGCTAAAGCTGATATGAGAAAGGGCGCGGAGGCTAAGAATGCAGAGTTGGTTAAGGAGATGGAAAGCCTTCACGCTCAGTTCACAGAGCTCCAAGTTAGCCACGACGGGATATCTCACCAAGTGTCAACTCTTCAGGCTCAGGTTATAGGAGAAGAGAAAATAAAAGCCGCGTTTGAAGAGTTTAAAAAGTATGAGGATGAACGGGTGAGCGCACGGTGTGCTGAGATGGATTCAAGGCTGGATGCCCTTAGCATAGATTTTGATGAGGAGCTATATCCGCATATGCTAACGGCGATCGCTGGTCGTCGGTGGGTAATTGGGCACGGCTTACGTCTGGCTGTGCTAAAATGTGCTGAGTCTCTGGAGTTAAGACAGACGTTTGCCAATGTGGTGTCCGCCGGGATCACAAAAGGCTTCTGTGATGGACTGAAGTATGGGGTGGAGCAGGGAGAGGCAAAGTTGGACTTGGCGATGGTTGAAGGTTATGATCCGGAAGCCGAGGGCAAGTTTATAGCGACCATGCAAGCTCTGAAGGATCTAAAGTATCCACTCATTGATGAACTGGAAAAGCTGAGGGACGCACCCATGGATGTGCTTATGGCGTCCTTATATTTGGAAAGCGATACTGGGGGAGACGCTCCCCAATGGATCCGTGACCTTCGTCCGAGTTCGTCACAGTTGAAGATCCCGGTGTACCCTGAGGTACGTGACCCGCAGGACCCCTGGGCTGTTAAGGAAGAAATGCTACTGGAAGATGCCATTGCGGCAAATGTGAGCCGCGCCGAGAAGAAGAAAAAATGCAGGATAGTGTGCCGCACCCACGGTGTGGGCTCTGCTCATCATGCTAGGTCTGATGGCGTTCCTGTATCTGTGCCTACCGCGGTTCCGCAGGGCCTTGCGATCCTGCTTGCTGATGCCGCGACACAAACAGATGTTCCGGAGGAGGAATCATCCCCCAAGCTAACTAGATCCAAGTCGCTGCCCTCAATGTACAATTTAGATTGGCTATAGTACCGCCTGTGGTACTTATACAATATTTTGTTTGTAATATTTTGCACGGATGTCCGTGATAAACAATGTTTATAATGCATTATTTATTATGATTTGCACTTGAAGCGTCTTACGTGCTCCATGGGAGTCTTGTTTTGTGTGCCCAACGTCTTAGGTACATGTTAGAATAAGGATGTAGGATCCGTGGCCGTTGGGGTTGCAACCCACTTACACGGCAAGTAATTAGTAGGGTACTTAGCCTATAAACATTTGAAGATAATCACAATATTGTGCATGCATTCGTGGAATGACCAATAATAATAAACAAGGAAAAGAGTGACAGTTTTCATGGAAAAAGGTCGCAGGGCTAGCTAGACCCTGCGGAATTTTATTAATATCCTAAAGACAAAAAAGTTAAAAAAGAAATAATACATGGATTACTTTATTAGGGGTCCTAATGACAACGAGGTTCGTCCATGCATGTGCTGCGACTTAGAGGTAGCATTTCTTCAGGTTAGCGATATTCCATCTTCGTGGGAAATCCGTGACGTCCATAGTCCGTAACTTATATGCTCCATCTCCTAGCGCTTTCGTGACTTCATAAGGTCCTTCCCACTTTGGTCTGAGTTTTCCTCCGGCCGCAGCATGACTTGCGTCATTGCTGCGATAAACAAAGTCTTCGGGTCTAAAAGCAACGCCACGGACCCTAGCATTGTAATACTTTGTCATCTTCATTTTGGCCTTGGCCTCGCAGATTGCTGCGCGCTCTCGCTTTTCTTCCAGTAAATCCAAATTTAGCCGCAGCTCCTCGTCATTGTGTACAGTGTCAACCGTCGCGGTGCGGTAAGTTGGCATTCCAATTTCAGCGGGTATGACGGCTTCCGTACCGTAGGTCAAGGAGAAGGGGGTGTCCCCATGGCTGGACTTAATCATCGTGCGGTGAGCCCAAAGGACATGAGGAAGTTCTTCTAGCCAATTCTTGTTTCCTTCGCCCAGACGTGCCTTGATCCCTTCACCCAGACTTCGGTTTGCCCTTTCCACAAGTCCATTAGACTGCGGGTGTTTTACTGAGGCGAATCGTTGCGTGATGTTCAATTTATCACACCAATCCTTAAATGGGTTGTCACTAAATTGTTTGCCGTTATCCGATATTATTTCTCCTGGGAGACCGAAGCGGCATACAATGTTGTCCCATACGAACTTTTTCACCTGATTTCCTGTGATCGTTGCCACGGCTTTCGCTTCTATCCATTTCGTGAAATAATCCATGGCGACTATCAAAAACTTGACCTTACCCGGTCCTTCCGGGAAAGGACCGGCTATATCGATTCCCCATTTGTAGAACGGTCACGGAGCTGTGATTGTGGTTAGCGGTTGCTGCGGATTTCTTGGTACAGGGTGATGTACTTGACAATCGATGCACGCGCGTATCATATCTCTTGCGTCCCGGTGCATAGTCGGCCAATAATATCCTAGTCGCATAGCCTTTGCTACTACTGACCGTGGTCCTGCATGCATACTGCATGACCCTTTATGAATTTCACGGATCACGTAGCTTCCTTGGAGTGGTCCCACGCACCTTAACCACAGCTTTAAGAATGACCTCCTGTAGAGAGTCTCTTCTATTAATTCATATCGTCTTGCTTTTATGCGGAGTTTACTTGCTTCCTTTTTGTCATCAGGAAGAGTCTCATCTTTCAGGTACTCCATTATCGGGGTCATCCATGTCGGTCCATCCTCTTCTACCATGGTCGTCACCTCCTTTTCTTGTATTGATTTTTCTTGAAGTATCTCGACCAAGAATTGTTTAGATAAATGCGCAAAACTAGTTGACGCGATCTTGCTCAGGGCATCTGCTTTCTTGTTCTTGCTGCGGGGTACTTGGCTTATAGAAAAATTAGCAAAGCCTTTGACTTTCTCTAGGTATTTGATCATATTCTCTTCTTTAGCGACGTACGTCCCCAGGACTTGGTTTGCTACCAACTTGGAGTCCACGTTTACTTGTACATTCTGCACGCCCATCTGCGCTGCTATCCGGAGGCCAGCTATTAGTGCCTCATACTCTGCTTCATTGTTGGAAGCGGTAAACTGAAACCGTAGCGCGTAGGTGAATTCCGTCCCCTCTGGGCTTGTCAGTATTAAACCTGCACCTGATCCATCTACACATGACGATCCATCCGTGAATAGTGTCCAGGGCTCTGGCGGGGTCGCCACAACTGGTGTGTTTGGTGGATTTTCATCCGGTTTCTCTACGAGGAAGTCCGCCAGTATCTGTCCTTTCACCGATGTTCTTGGACGGTATGTGATGTTGTGTTCTCCTAGCATGACACTCCATTTTTGTAACCGCCCTGCCACGTCGGGACGTGACATTATTTGTTTAATTGGTTGATCGGTAATAACTGCAATGGGATGCGCTTGAAAGTATCTCCGCAGCCTCTTAGCGGCAAAAACTAGTGATAGAACTAGCTTTTCCATTGGAGTGTAGTTTAACTCCGGACCTTGCAATGCGCGGCTGATAAAGTAGACTGGCATCTGAACCGTGCCCCTTTCAATTATTAGGACTGCACTAACTGCTCCGTAGGAAGCAGACAGGTATACAATCAATTCCTCCTTTGGTTTGGGTGCTACCAGCAGGGGTAGCTCTGACAAATGTTGTTTTAGTTGCTTGAAGGCTTGTTCCGCTTCTGGGGTCCAGTGGAAGTTACTTTTTTTGATGCACCTCTTTAAGGTTTTGAATAGCGGCAAGGACTTTTCCGCTGATTTGAAAAGGAATCTATTTAAACTAGCCAACTTCCCGTTGAGGCTCTGGACCTCTTTGATCGTCCATGGGGACGGAAGTTGTAGTACAGCTTCCATTTTGTCAAGACACGGTTTTATCCCTTCTGGGGTAATCGTGTACCCCAAGAACATCCCTTTCACTGCTCCGAACGTACATTTTTTAGGATTAAGCTTCATGTTAATTTTTCATAACGTGCGAAACATTTCGTCTATGTCTCTTAGCATTTCAGCCTCTGTGTTACTTTTAATGACCAAGTCATCGACATACACTTCCATGTTTCGACCAACCTAACTGTCGAAAGCTTTGTCTACTAGCCGCTGGTATGTGGCGCCTGCGTTCTTTTGACCAAAAGGCATCTTTGTGTAACAATACACTCCTTGGCTAGTGTGGAAAGCTGTTTTCTCTTCATCTGACTCTGCCATCTGTATCTAATGATATCCTTTGTAAGCGTCTAAGAAGCACTTGAGTGGATAGCCGCAGAGAGACTCGATTTTCCAATCAATTTCTGGGAGAGGGTAACAATCCTGCGGACAGGCCTTGTTTAAGTCCGTGAAATCTACACGCATTCGCCAGCTACCGTCATGCTTTTTCACCATGACTGGATTAGACAGCCAGTCATGGTAATATACTTCTCTCATGATTCCTGCCGCTATGAGTTTTTGTACTTTCGCTTGGATAGCTTTCGTGTGTTCCGGGGCCTGACCTCTTTTCTTCTGTCGGACGGGCGAGTATCCTTTTCGGATATTGAGCCGATGTTCATCTATTGATCGTGGTACTCCTGTCATGTCAGATGGCTGCCACGCGAATATATCTAGGTTTTTCTTCAAGAGTGTGCATAGTTTTGTACGTCCTACTAAGGACAACGTCCTCCCAATTGCCACTTCTTGATCAGGGAAATTCGGATGTATGGCTACTTTAAGGCTTTGATGACTAGTTCCTGCCTCTTTAGGTATCTCTTTGGGTGACGTAATCACCATGGCGCACTCGGCAGGTATCAGGATAGTGCTACGAATAGTCACTATTCCCCCGTCGACAGGAAACTTAAGCATTTCGTGGGCTGTGGATGGCACCGCTTGGATTTTTCTTATGCCCGGTCTCCCAATGATACCGTTGTATGGCGAAATTGATTTGACAATCATGAAATCAATCCACGCTTTTGTGCAATGATCCGCGTCTCCAATTGTCACCAAAAGCCTAAGCTGTCCCAGCGGCCATATAGTTTCTCCACTAAAACTGGTCAGCGATGTCCTTGTCAGGACCATCTGGCTTCTGATTTCTGAACGGAGTTGGTTAAAGCAGTGCTCATAAAGTATTTCCGTAGAGGAACCTCCGTCTATATATATATGGTGGATCATATGTCCGCCGATTTCTGCTTCTATGACGATCGGACCCTCTGTTCCATCACTATCGGCTAGTGGCGGGAACGTAATTTTGCTGTCGTAAGCGAAGCTTTGGGTTAATTTTTGCTTCGTCCCTCTCTGCCATTGTTGTATCACATAGATTGCTAAGGATTTGTCTTTAGCTGGGGCCTCCTTCTTTCCGTTCTTTATTTGATCCTGACCTTGCTTAATTTCTTTTATCAGATGCGAGAGTTTGCCGGCTCTAACCAATTCTTCGATCAGCTTTTTCAACTGCATGCACTTGTCCGTGCTATGCCTCTTATCGTTGTGGAAGTAGCAAAACTTATTGCTACTTCTTTTTTCGACCGGGGTTACCATAGGTGGCGGTGATTTAAACTTTCCTGCCTCGGTCGCGAGGATTTCCTTGGGCGTTTTGATAAGGGGAGTAAACCTACTAGACCCCCGTCCTTCCCTTGGCTGACTTTGGAAGTCAGATTTTCGCTCGGGAGCATGCCGCTTGGAATGGTCTTGTGATTTCCATGATGAGTGACCTTTCTTTTTAGAAGCAGCGGCGGCTTCTCCTCGTATGAAGGCAGTGGTAATTGTCATCATTTCTTCCATGGTCTTTGGGACATGTTCATTGAGACGCTTTGTTAGTTCGGGGTTGTTTACCCCATGCATGAACCCGGAGATCCGCATGCACTCAAGGGTTCCCTTCATGCGCCCGGTTTCAACTTTGAAATGCTCTATGAAATCCTTAATGGTCTCCTGTCCCTCTGCTTGATGTTGTGAATTTCCACTGGATCTTTCACATACTTCTTCTGCTGCATGAAGTATGCTAGGAAGGCCGCTTTAAGACCCTTGTACCCATCTATACTTTCTGGATGTAGTTCATCGAACCATACCCTCGCGGCTCCTATCAAGGTAGAGTTAAACATATGACACCATGTAGGCATTGCCCAACACTCCACTTGTGCCGCAGCTAGGAAGATTTTTAGGTGGTCTTCTGGGTCTCCTGTTCCATCATAAGTTTTCCCATTGTTAGGCATGCGCGTCTTCCGCGAGCTTTTGAAGTTGCGGATTCGAGGCGTGAACGGGTCCACATCCTCGCAAGTCCAGGGTTCAGCCAGGTCATCTTCATCTGCCAACTTGCGCCTTTTTGTCCTTGACTTCCAGTGCCCTCCGTTACTGGTGCTGCTTTCCGATCTGCGAGATGATGGGGATTCACTTTCCCTCCACCTTTTTACATTGCGAGATCGGTTTCTGTACTTAGTTGTAGTTCCTTAAGAGTACGTATCGCCATACGATTCTTCCGTGCCTCAGGGACGATCTTCCGTTTGGGAGCGTTCCCTAATGTGGGAATGGCCTCTGTGGGAGTGACCTCTGCTATGAGAGGGCTCTCTCGAATCTGTCCGGCTTGGCCCCGAGTAGGTATCACTGAGTCGCTCATGAACGCTCTTCCTTCGATGGCTCAGGCGGCTAAACACGTTTTTGTCATCGCGTCTTTCATGACCCCGTGTCCTAAACCTCTCAGGGTGGAATCTCGCGGGCGGATTTTCCGCCCTCGAGTTTAAGGAGTTCTCCCTTTCTCTTCGGGTTCTCTTGGAATTTTCTCCAAAATTTAGTCTGGTTTGGACTTTTTTTCTCTTGTCATGTCATGCCTTTTCCATGATGATTGGCAGGATGTCTTCGTAATGTTCTTCGCAGAAGTCCTGGATGTTCACTCTGGGTGCGGCATCCGGCGCTTTTTCTTTATTTGTAGTTTTTGTGACGGTGGTCACAATGGGAGTTGCATTAGCCATAATGCTCATTCTAACGAGAGTAATTCCTAGTGTTGGGTCCCACGGATGGCGCCAACTTGTTGATACAAAAGTTTGGTTGGGTCTAGCCTGATCCGAATATACGGCTATTCGGATGTAGAGCGCCTTATTCTTGTACCAAGTGAATTCGTTGAAGGACCCTGCACAAGGGAACAAACACCGTTAATCTTATCGTGGGAGCGGATCACACGATTGGACTCCGGCGTGAGAGTAAGTATACGATTTAGAGAGTAATTGTATGTGGTAAGGGTTTATGAGATACCTGTATTGACCATGATTATGATCATTTTATAGGCTGAATACCCCTTAGGGTTTCCGTAACTTTCGGCCCAAGATGCGGCCGGGATTGTCAGGATTTGTTATTATCCTCACTGGTTCAAATAAGTAAAGTATATCTTTTGTTTGAGTAGTTTATCTACTCTGAAAGATAACTCACAAAGGTACCGCGGCTACGGATAATAGCCGCGGCATATGGATCCAAGAAGCACAGTGCCCGTGACCGCGATCCGCGACCACTATACATGGGCCGAAAGCCCATTAGTATCTACAAAGGCCATAAAAGTATTAGTGGGCCGGGCCGGTCCATACTATACGTCATCAGCTTTAGTTATGTCATCATGATATAAATATTATTTTCCAATATCTTTTTTTACCAAAATAGAATGTATTGATTTATAATTAAAAAGGAAAGTGTCTTGCTATACAATGTGCAAGTAAACTTGTTTAACTTGTAAAAGTAAAATGTGTAAGTAATCCATACTTTGTTAATTACAAAAATGTGTAAGTAACTTTGTTGGTAGACTTAGAAATATAAAATGTGCAAGTCAAACTTATATACTTGCTAAAAATAAAATGTACCAGTGATTTGTTTAAAGTAAAGTGTGTAGTCACTTGTAAAAATAAAATGTGTAGTTACTTGTGAAAGTAACTTTTTTTTGAAAAAGTTTAAAAGTAACTAGCTAAAAAGACAAATGATGTTTGTTTACTTGTTCAAATAAAATATATATTTAGACGTAAAATTTAGTGTAAAAATAAAAGTGATGCATATGTATAAAATACATGTGTATGCAAAACGCAATCTGAGGTTCGAAAGAAAATGATTAACCTTTTAGATACTTAATGACTCTAACGTGTATTTTAAACATTCTTAATGTTTTGTTAAGAGGTTTGATCATAATGTTACATAGCAAACATGTACGAATCTGTGTTGTAGCATACGAGGACTCGAGACGTCGAGAGGTGTTGAATGTATGCTGAGACAAAATATGATTACGAGTAACTTGTACATTTTATGTTATGTATTACAAGTTATATGTTTGTCATCAATAAAACAAACGAGACTGTATAGATTAAATTTCGTAATATTTGCACTAACAGAGGCCTCTCGTGAACAATTTTTTTTGTTTATCTAGACAATTTATGTATGTAGTTTTTGTCTTGAAAACCAACTTAATATGTACATAGAAGAGGCTAAACTATTTATCCCACATCGATGTCTTTATAAAATTTCATGGTTTTTTTCACTTATTAGTTCTGGAATGGTTATTTACTTGTTTTGGCAAGTTTTGATGGGCTATTTTCCAAATTAGACAAGTAACATACGTAGAGGATTCCAATTCCAATAATTGAGGCCATCTAAAGTTTTGAACAACGTAAATCGTTAACCTATATATTATATCATTATCACGAGTATTTAATTATCATTCGTGATGTTTTCATATACTTTCGACAAACTTTTTCTCTTTTGCGTTTTTTTTGTTTTTCAAGTACAATATTTTGTTTGACATAACACTAATCGGTAAGTTCAAACACTCAACATGTTGTCGTAAATTAGGCATAAGTATTTATGTGGAACTTCAAATGATTAATCTTTTTGGCATTAAAATATACACATTCTTAACTTTCCAACCATATATCACACATAACTTTTGAACATCTAAATAAATATTGTTTATTCGTAGAAGTTGAAGAAAAAAATGATATTCGAATTCGCTTGATATATCACAAGTGATATAACATTAATCTGCAATTTCGAACACTCAACATGGCAGAAAAGTACGTAATAGCAGTGAACAAAAGCTTTTTTTAAGATAATCCATATGTTTCAAGCGAATTTGAATATAAAAAAACAAATATTATCTTCAACTTTTATGAATAAACTGTATTGATTTGGATGTTCAAAAATTATGTGTGATATATGGTTGAAAAGCTAAAGATTTGAATTTTTAATGGTAAAAGCCACAAATGCTCTATGTACAGACTAGCATGATTCATTATGCATACTTAACTCATGAAAAAATCATTATGAACTACAAAATCTTACACGTTATTCCATGTGGTTGCAGAATCTTGCACCGTCTATCATTTTGGCCAACGACCGTTTGTTTTATGGTTATCTCTTTGCAATGTCTATCATTTTGGCCAACGACCGTTTGTAATTATTTTTAAAATTTTAGGTTTATACGATTTCATACCTTTTTATCCGTTTTTGTATGTTTTATACGTTTTTCCCGTTTATGTACGCTTTCTCCTGTTTTTATTCGTTTTCACCCATTTTATAGGTTTTTATCCATTTTTGTAAGTTTTATAGGGTTTTAACCATTTCCGTCTGTTTTTATCTGTTTTCGTACGTTTTTTTAACTTTCGGCCGTTTTTATTCGCTTTCGGCCGTTTTTATACGCTCTCACAGTCCCGTTTTTATTTTGTTTTCGCCACCGTTTTGTACGATTGTCAAAGAAGGTTAGGGTGTGTAAATTTTTTTTTTTTATGGGGTGGGGGGGGTGGGGGGGGGGTTGGGGTGGGGAGAATTTTTTTTACATTTGCATCCGTTTTTTACGCTTTCTTCTGTTTTTTCATTTTCGCCCTTTTTTATACGCTTTCGTCCGTTTTATTCGTTTTCTCCCATTTTTATCCGTTTTCGTACCGTTTTGTACGTTTTTGAACGTTTTTATCCGTTTTTGTACGCTTTCGTCTATTTTTATTCGTTTTCGTCCGTTTTTATCCGTTTTACACGTTTCATACGTTTTTGTACGTTTTTATCTGTTTTTATCTGTTTTTATATGTTTTATATGTTTATACAATTTTAAACGTTTTTATCCGTATCTATACGTTTATAAAAGGGGCAAAAACATATAGAAATTTATAAAAACGTGTAACGGTTTTCAAAAACATACAAAAACGTAACGAATAAAAACGGACGAAAGCGTACAAAACAGGTAAAAAGTATGAAAAACGTACGAAAACGAATAAAAATCTATAGCGTAAAAAACGGATGAAAATGAATAAAAACGGACCAAAGCGTACACAAACGGGTCAAATGTATAAAAACGGATAAAAAGGTATGAAAACGTAAAAAACCAAAAAATTTTAAAATAATTTTAAACGATCGTTGGCCAAAAGGATAGGCATTGCGAAAAGATAACCCTAAAAACAAACGATCGTTGGCCAAAAGGATAGACGCTGAAAGATTCTTCAACCACAGGGACTAACCCATTTCAGTTTGGTTGTGTTGTGTATAATGAATGAGTTTGGTTAGTACATAGTTCATAATGGTATTTTCTAAAGTTGAGTATGTATAATGAATAATGTTGGTTAGTACATATGCTATATGCGGCTTTTACCCTATTTTTAAATGCAAAATATGGCAAATCATTTGAATTATACACAAATACTTGTGTCACTTGTATCTATTTTACAACAACATGTTTAGTGTTCGAACTTACAACTTATTTTTATATCACATGTTATATATCATGTAACTCCTGTGTCGGAAAAACCCAAAAGGCCAATAAAAAAATTTCGATAGTATATGAACGTGTCCATCTATTGAAAGATAATTAAATGTTTGTCGTAATCATGTAATTTATTTTTGTTGGAATTAGTAGACATTAAGATCATATTAACTATTAATAAATACGAGCACGCAGCGGAAGACTAGCACGTAAGATCATTCACATAGTCATATAAATTAACATAATAATAATAAAAGAAAAGTGTACCTTTTAGCAAATCTTGAATTAATAAATCAAGAACAATATAAGATCAAAGTATGATCTCTCCTTGGATTCGTACACACGTTTGTTAGCGATTCAATTAGAATGCTAGTTCTTATATAAACAATAAGCAAAACAACTTATTTTAAGTTGATTAATCAAATCGGTTTTCTCACTTGGTTGGGTGTAGCCGATTGACTCAACACGAGAGAAGGGGAAGAGAAAAGAAGTTTTGCTTTTAGGGTTTCACCAAAAGATATATCAAAACAATGAGCCTTGATTTGTTTATATAGGCATAAGGAATTTGTTATAAGGAAACAAATTCCCACCTCCTCTTGTTAAGTTAACCGCAAACACAGCCCCCAACCCAAGCAAAAATTTCACTTTTCTCATTATTTAACATTAAGTCCTTTATGTTAACATTTAACGACCGTTAAATAAATTTCGTTAAGTAACTAATTAATTAACGACCGTTATCTTATTATTTACACAATTATATAATTATATATAATTATTTTATTGAATCCAAACGCTATCGTGTGCGTCTCCAAAGGCCCGAGTCGCATTCCGGACATATATTATTTACGTGTACATTCTTTCAGCTCCCACTTGGACATGTAACATAATATAATATAATAACATTGGTTAGCGTCTAGCAACACGCCAATGCTCCCGGATACTCTCGAGTGTAGTTTCCCAAATATATTTAAAATGATTATAATTTACAATCCCTTTGTTTCTCAAATGCCATGTTAAAATAGATATGGATCATAGTCATTCTTTTTAAACAATTTTGTTTTTCGTGTTTCATAATTAAATCAAGATTACCAATCTAATCGGGACAAATCCAGATTACCATTGGGTCTGGCCAGACACACATCTGATTAATTAAGCGAGGGCCCAGTAGCATTATTAATTTCAATCAGTTGAATGAACAATTCTTATCTTGACTACAGTTATCTTATCATATTTTCTGAATACTTATGATATAGTCTTTATGGCTACTTGTTACGGTAGTTTTTAAAAGTAAACAAAAGTACATCCACATACATAAAAACTAACATGCATCTCAAGTATAAGGATTTAGTAACAGTAATTAATTTACAAGTTACACTTGAGACGACGATCCATAAAGTGAGTGACTTGACGTTGAAGAAGTCCGACATGCAAATCCTATTGAATTATCGTGTGAGATGGAGAACCGTTCTTTAAATATTCTTGGAATATAACCAAAACATCAATATGCTCTTAATTCAATTATTTTCCCTCATATAATTGATCGACATAGACTATTTAGAATAATATTTTATTCATGAATTAAACATGCAAAAATGACCAATAATTATAATGAAAAACGAATCATTATCAAATACTTTAATTCATAAAATAACATTGTTTGACAACATCCTTTATCCAAATACTAAAAATACAGATTACATAAACTACTAGCACGACGAAGGGGACCCCTGCTTCTAGCATGTCGAGTAAGCTTAGGAACCGCTAAGGCTTTCGTAACTGGATCATCTAGATTTTCATTGTATGAACTTTACAATATAAATTTCGTCAGTTTAATGCACTCACCGATCATAATGTATTTTCTTTGAAAGTGTTTGACGTCTTTCTGAATTCCTGATTCTTTGGCTATGATAATTGCAGCAGAATTGTCACAATTCATCTTTATCGGATAGTCATTTGAAGGAACTACGCCAAGTTCATCAATAAACTTCCTTATCTAAACAGCTTCTTTTGCAGCTTTAGAAGCAGCTATATATTTAGCTTTTGTGGCATGTTGTGCAGTAGTACTTTGTTTGGAGCTTTTCCATACAACTGCACCCCCATTCAAAATGAAGACATACCCAGTTTGAGATTTCGTGTCATCTCTATCGGTCTCGAATCCAGCATCACAATAACATTTAACTTGCAGTTCTGCTTCAGGATTACCACCATACACCAAAAACGTGTCTTTAGTATTTCTTAAATACTTAAGAATATTTTTCACAGCAGTCCAGTGAGCTTCACCAGGATTCTGTTGAAATCGGCTTGTGATGTTTTGCGCGAACGCCACATCAGGTTTTGTGCACCTTACAACATACATAATGGATCCTACAGCCGAAGCATAAGGAACATTTTGCATACGCTTCATCTCTGCAGATGTTGTAGCACATTGAGATTTATTTAAATGAAGATCAACTTGCATTGGAATGGAACCACGTTTTGAATTATCCATTCTATATCTCTTAAGGATTTTGTCAAGATAAGCATTTTGACTTAATCCAATCAACCGCCTTGATCTATCTTTATAGATTTTTATTCCAAGAATAAACGCCGCTTCTCCTAAATCTTTCATAGAAAAACACTTACCAAGATAGTCCTTAACTTCTTGAAGACTTGGTATATGATTTCCCATTAATATTATGTCATCAACATATAAGATTAGGAAAATAACGTTACTCCCACTAGCCTTTTGATATACACATGGCTCATCAAGATTTTGATGAAAACCAAACTTTTTGATTTCCTCATCAAATCTCTTATTCCAGCTCCTAGATGCTTGCTTAAGTCCATAAATGGATCTTTGAAGCTTACATACTTTACTGGGATGATTAGGATCAATAAAACCTTCAGGTTGTTCCATATAGATTTCTTCTTCTAAGGAAACCTATTTCTAGACTTGGTTTTAACGTCCATTTGCCAAATCTCATAGTCATAGTACGCTGCTATAGCTATGAGAATTCTAATAGCTCTTATGTCAGCAACAGGTGAAAATGTTTCCTCATAGTCACACTATAAGTTTGAGTGAAACTCTCATATGCAAACAAGTCGAGCTTTATAAAGTATACCTTGCCATCCATATTGTTTCTTCTTGTTGATCCACTATTTTTAAAACTTTTTGCATTTGGTGGAAGCACTACAAGTTTCCAGACTTTATTATCATTCATGGATTGCATTTCCTCGTTCATAGCAACAAGCCACTTTTCGAATTCAGGGTCCGATAAAGCTGCTTTATAATTAGCAGGTTCATAAAGATCCCCTAAACTGTGCTCTTCAACTTCAATATTGAAGGACAGTCGATCTGGATCGATCTCTACATTTAGACACAATCGATCAAGAGCTTTATGTGTCCTTACAGATCTACGAACGGGAACAACATCCTCTTCTTGAGAGACAATCGGGGCAAGACTTTCTTCCTCAATAGGATGTTCGCTAGTGTTTTCAGAAGGTAAAATATCTTCATCATCTAATTCTACGTTTCTCCCACTCTCCTTTTGAAGTATGAAATCCTTTTCCAAGAAATCTGCATACCTCTCAACAACTATTTTGTTTTCAGGTGGATAGTAGAAATAGTAACCCATAGTTTCCTTAGGGTATCCTACGAAGATACACTTAACAGATCTTTGTTGAAGTTTATCAGGCGTGTGACGTTTCACATGTGCCTCACATCCCCAGACCTTTAAGTAAGACAAGTTAGGAACTTTTCCATGCCATAGTTCATACGGAGTCTTGTCTACCTTCTTGGTTGGAACCATATTGAGAATGCGTGCAGCAGACTCTAGAGCATAATCCCAAAAGGATAACGGCAAAGTTGTAAGACTCATCATTGATCGAACCATATTTAACAAGGTACGATTACGCCTCTCAGACACACCATTATGTTGTGGCGTGTAAGGAGGTGTAAGCTGTTGAACAATTCCATAAGCCTTTAGATAGTCTTTAAATTCTTGACTAATATATTCACCACCACGATCTGATCGTATGGCCTTAATAGTCTTTCCGAGTTGATTTTCAACTTCATTCTTGAATACCTTAAATGTTTCAAAGACTTCATGTTTATGCTTAAGTAAATAAACATAACCATAACGACTATAATCATCAGTAAAGGTAATGAAGTAACTAGCACCTTTCTTTGACACATGTCTAAGTGGACCACAAACATCAGTATGAATTAATCCAAGTACATCTTTAACTTTCTCAGTTTTATGTGAAAAAGGTTTTCTTGTCATCTTACCAGATATACAGGATACGCATTGATCAAACGGTTCATTATCCGTAGGTTTTAAAAGTCCATCATGTTGCAACTTTTCAATACGTTTCTTGTTTATATGTGCAAGACGACAATGCCAAAGATAAGAAGAATCCAAATTAGGTTTGGTTCTCTTATTGCTAATAGAATACATTGAATTAACGATTGGTAAAGTAGAATCACGCATATCAATTTCATAAATACCATTAACAGTAATAGCATTAAAATAAATCATATTATTCATTGAAACTGATAATCCGAAATCCGTAAAACATTGGGTAAAACCCTTATTAACCAAACGAGAAACTGAAACAACACCCCTAGTAATAGAAGGTGCATAATGACAATTGTCTAAAACAATAATTAAACCATTTGGTAAAACTAAGTCAAAACTTCCAATAGCTTCCACTTCCGCGCGCACACCATTGCCCACGTACAAGTAGAGACTACCACGCTTCAGCTTCTTTGCTCCTCTAAGTCCCTGTTTTGTGTTACAAATGTGAGTACCACAACCAGTGTCATACACCCAGGAATTTTTAGGAAATGCAAATAATTCAATAGTATAAATACCTGAAGAAGTGGATGCAACATTTTGACCTCCAGTTTTCTTCTTTTTCATCAACTCAGCTAGATACAAAGGACAGTTCCTTTTCCAATGTCCTTCCTCTTTGCAGTGGTGACATTGTCCATCTTTTGCCGGACGCTCTTTCTTGTAAGGTTGAGGCTTTTTGGGTTTAGTAGGATAAGAGTTTTTAAGACCCTTACCTTTCTCTTTCCCTTTAGCCTTACCTTGCGGTTTATTCTTCTGGACTCTACCACTTTGAATCGCCATCACATGTGGTGTAGAGGAAGCACCAACAATTTGCTGCTTGTTCCTCTTAATGCTTTTCTCAAATTCAATAAGCAATGAATGCACTTCACTTATTGTCTTCTCCATTGATTGCATATTGTAATTTTGCACAAAAGCTTGAAATTCACTTGAAAGTGAATTCAAGATAAAACTGATAGACACTTTATCAGGAAAAGCATAGTTGAGTGTAGCCAATTGATCCAGATAGCTTTTCATCAATAGAACATGATCGCTAACGGATTGTCCTTCAGCCTGCTTACATGAATGGAACATGTTCACCAACTCTTGGAGTTCAACACCCGGAGGTTTTCCATACATCTTTTGGAGCTCAGTAATCATCTCTTGAGGAGATTTGTTTTCAAATTGCTGATAGAGTTTTGGAGACATAGTTCCAAGCATCAAACAAGCAACTTCATTGTGACGATCAAAAAGAGCATTCCAATCAGCAAGAGCTTGATTATCAGCACTTGCGGCAGGTGCAGGTGGCAAGGGTGTTTCAAAAACATCCTGTAATTTTTCAGTACGCACAACAAGTTTGAGCGCACGCAACCACTCATTAAAATTTGGTCCAGTAAGTTGATGCTTCTCAAGCATTGACCTGAAAGCCGAACTGTTTGTTTTGGTTTGGGCATTGTTGAGTGCCATCTACAAATAAATAAAAGTTCACATTAGTATTTTCAATAATACTTTCTTTAAGGAAAATTAAATACCCATGCTTATAAAATAAAGCATTAATTTTCGATAAAGCTAGGATCCACCTTGACATAACCACCACCGCATCAGTTGATCTGCTAGTGATGATGATTATTCAAAGGGTAATTAACGTTTAATAATTACATCCAATACAACTCCTACATTATGGGACTCTACTTTATGTAAATCGCATGTGAATATCCAAACGTGAAAAAGTGAGCATGTTTATCCCATCATATGCCACGAGTTAGGGTCTCACCTATCTTAACTTGATTAAGTCGGTCCAACAAAAACTGTGATTATATAGCACTTAACGTCTCACTAATAAGTGTATTATATCACCTTGGGTTACAAAATCATTGTAGTAGAACTTGAGGTTCTTTAGTAAATAAGTGTAATCAAAACATAATGTTATGATACATTTTGATCCTTTTTTTAAGAGTCAATGTAAAATATGAACTTGAGGTTCAAAAATAAAATTGTAACATATCTTGAGGTTATGTTATTGATTCTCTTAAGGAAATCACAGTAGTAATTTAGGTTCTTTAAACCATCATATTCATAACTTGATGTTATGTTGTTGTGATTCTCTTGAGGAATCATAATTGAACATGATGTTCATAAAAGAAAATAACGATAACAATAACTATGAGGTCATGTTATCATGACTCATCTAAAATCGAATCACAAAGAACTTGAGGTTCATTAAAAGATACAACAATAACTTGAGGTTATTGTAGTTTAATTATATTCATTGTTATAAAACTTGAGGTTTTATAATGAATAAATATAATCATAACATGAGGTTATGATATTTTTTAGTTCTAATAGATCTTGAGGATCATATATAATAAAAATAACACAATGATTGTATTATTTAATTCTTTTTATGTAATCATAATAAATATTTTGGTGTTTTTGTAAATTATAGAAAGAGTTTAATTTATAAGGAAAAAAACACAATTATCTATATTTAATCGCAATAATAATATGTGGAACTATTCCTTATAAACTACGAATAACTTGAATTGTAAATCTGTTTTTTTTAATTGACCAAAATATTTGGTGGTAGATCAATTCACATGCTGGTTTTAGTAAGAAAAAAATGTATACATTTACTTTTTAAGTTCTTGATTCGATGTGTAACTTTAGCGACCAAAACAATTTTAGATCGATATATAATCCAATAATACCTCAAATGAAAATTCAAATCTCAATATCGCAAAAGAAAGTTTGTTAATATTCAAAAATAATCACGCAACAAGTGCACACCAAAATTTGTTAACCAAAATTGTATTTTGAGCATTATTCATGCTTATAATGGAGACCTAAAGTTAGACTTAATTATTCATGAAGTGACAAGTGTACTACTTTTTTTTATCTCTCCTTTTTCACCAATCACTTTTTAAAATACACCAATCAACGGAGTATAAAGTATATATGTCAAAATTTACATCAATAATAAAAAGAAAAAAATCAACTAGCACTGCCCAAATAACATATTACAATGATCGTGATTAAATAAGACTTGGATTACAAATCCATTATACACATCACAAAGTACTCATATATATGTTTTAAACATGTTTCAAACAAATAATGTCAACATTAAATTAATATATTGGAATTCTAAGATTTACCTTATGAAACTGCATAGTGTCATACACATATAAGATAACATCTAATATTTTCAAACAGATGTATATAGCATTGTTCACAGTAACAAAAGAAAAAACTAAAAGAACACAAATGATACTGTCAAAATAAAAAACATAACATAAATAAATGTAATGAATAATTAAAAAAAATATCAACAATAGAACTTGAGGTTCTATAAAAATAAATAACAATAACATGAGGTTATGTTATTTGATTCTCATTAGAAAATCATAATAAAACTTGAGGTTTTATCTTTTTTTCTTCATAACATGAGGTTATGCTATTGATTATATTAATTGAATCAAATTAGAACTTGATGTTCTAATAAAAAATTCAACATAACATGAGATTATGATATTGATCTTTATGAAATGATCATATTAGAACTTGAGGTTCTAATTATATATTTTTTTTCTTGAACACAATATGAGGTTGTGTTATTTTGATTCTCTCTTTTTAGTCACAAAAGAACATTTATTGTTCTTGTTAATATAAGAGAGTTTAAGAGATTAACATGAAGATTAAACACAATTCTTTTTTTTAATCATCATAGAACATTTATTATTTTTATAAACTCTAATAGAGATTAATAAAAATATAATAAATAATCAATACTTAGAGTAAAAAAAGAAAATATTGAAAACATACTAAGAATGAAATTGATTAGAAGAATCTACTTGTTGCTCGTAGCACACAGATGATAATTGGAGGAATCTACTTGTTGCTTGTAGCAAACAGATGATAACTAAAAATGTTTCCCACCTTTTTTAAGCAAACTTCGTGCTGATAACGTGTTGTGAAAGTGATGAACAATGATAAAGAGAATTAAGGAGAAGAATTATTATTATTGATTGATTGATGAATACAAAGGTTACATGTATATATAAGGCTAAAACTCTAGCTTTCACCTAAAGATATATGATGAATAGACATAGCCCATAATAATATTTTACAATAAGTCCTTCAATTTTTATATTTTTTACAATCTTTAAAACAACTCACCTTATTAGTCGACTTTTGCCAAGTAATCAAGAGAGTGAAATGCAATAATTAATTTAATTAATAAAATATACATACCATAGCTCCATAACCCAATCCTCCTTTTTAAATAATAATCCAAACAATGCAACAGAAAAATCATTGTAGAAATTTACAATGTTATCAAAGAACCCAGCCAACCTCTCTTTGGTTCTTTTATTTATTAAAGGAAACGTTTGATTACAATACAAGATAGAATACGAATAGTATTTTATCAACAAGAACAAGAAACAGAAATACAATGGATCACCAAACGCGATCAATCGAACGATTACAAACAACTGAAAGATAGACAACGATTAAGAGAGAGAGCAAAAATTGAGAGAGATAGAAAATTAGGGTTATCTCAATCCTTGAACAGATCAACGATATATATAGACAAGTTTCAAACATCCAGAATAGTCCCTTGACTCCCAAACATACTCCACATAGCACCCTTGCAAAATAACCCTACAAGAATAAACAAAAAATAAAGAAACCCCTGTACTTGGTACAAGCTTAGAAACAATTATTAAACAATCCAAGAAAGACCCCTGAACTATAATCAGATATAAAGTTTGATAATTGAACACCCTCTCTCAAACTTTATACTCTGAACATATCTTTCAAATTCAACTTGTTACACAACTCTTGATGTTTTAAAAGTTTTTATAGCACATTCAGAAACTTTTTCTCTGATTAAATGAAGATCAATCTCAAAATGTTTAGATTTCTCATTAAAAACAGGATTTGCTGCAAGTTGCAAAGCAGAGATGTTATCACAGAACATCTCAACAGGAAACATATTTTTATACCAAACTCACTCAGAACATTACATATCCAAATGATCTCACAAGTAGCAGATGCCATGGATCTATATTCAGCCTCAGTTGAGGACCTGGATAATGTTGCTTGTTTCTTACTTTTTCAAGAAACTAAAAAATCACCCAAGAAAACACAAAAACCAGATACAAATTTTCTAGTAATAGGGCATCTAGCCCAATCAGAATCTGTATAAACTTTAACACTAAAATTTTCAGTCTTATTCACCTGGACACCACGACCAGGTGAACCTTTAAGATATCTGAGAACTCTAAGAGTCATTTTAAGATGAGAAGCCAAAGGAGAGTGCATGTGTTGACTCAAACAGTGAACAGAATAAGAAATGTTAGGTCTTGTATGAGTCAAATAAATGAGTTTGCCAATTAATTTTTGATAATTTGAAACATTTATTAAGGCCTTATCCTCATTGCTTTCAATATGATTAAGAACAAAATTTGCAGGCAAAAGACATAGCTCAGGTTTAGCAGCAAACAAACCAAACTTATGCAAAACTTCAAGACAATATTTTCTTTTTTTAAGAAATACCTCTATCATTTCTTAATACTTCAATACCTAGAAAATATTTTAACAAACCCAAATCTTTGATTTGAAACTTACTTTTTAAGTATTGTTTAAAATCATCAATTTGTTTAATATCACTCCAAGTAATCACAATATCATCAACATATACCAATAATGCAACAAAAGTGTCTCCAGAACCTTTAACGGACAAGGAACAATCATATTTGCTTTGAACAAACCCATTATCAGTTAAGGCAGAAACAAGTTTAGCATTCGATTGCCTGGGAGCTTGTTTAAGACCATATAAGGACTTATTTAGCTTACAGACCACTTTATCATTATTAGAAGAAAAACCAAGAGGTAAGGTCATGTAAACATCCTCATATAAATCACCATACCAAAAAGCATTGTTAACATCTAATTGATACAAAGGCCAATCCTTTTGCACAACAATATTGATTAAGCACCTAAGAGTTGTCATTTTAACAACAGGACTGAAGGTTTCATCAAAATCAATTCCTTCTTTCTGACCAAAGCCTTTAGCTACTAACCTAGCCTTATATATATCAATGTTACCAGTGGCCTTGTATTTAATTTTATAAACCCATTTACTTCTTATAGTTTTTCTTCCTTTAGGAAGAGTAGTAATTGTCCAAGTGTTGTTCCTATTTAAAGCCTCAATCTCAGCATTCACAGCATCAATCCAATTTCTATCTTTGATAGCCTCATAAAAAGTACTAGGTTCATTAGATTTATTCAAAGAAGTTAAGAAACAATAGTTACCAGAACTGAGATTAGAATAATTCATAACTTTTTCAAGCCCATATTTCTTACTACTATTAACCACATAATCATTGAACTTAGCAGGAAGTTTAGTTGGTCTAGTATACTTTATAGTAGCAATAACAGGTTGCACCTCATCTGTATTCTCAAAACTGACATCGGTTATAGGAACATTTAACCCAGCATCAGTAGGATCTTGAAAAAACAAAACACTTTGAGTATTCTGAGAATTGCCCTCAGAGATGCTTTTATCACCCATAGAAGTCGTTGTGCCTCCATCACTAACACTTATGGGAGTGTTAGGATTATTTGGGGCACTACCTTCATCATTGATTGTAGCTCTCTCTTCATTATAGGGACTTTTAGAATTTTAGATTTCAAAAGAATCAAAAAAGTTTAACTGATTTAAAAAATTTTCTTTAGACAACTTAGAATCAGAATCACAAGACAGTTTAGAATTCATTTTAAAAGGAAAAACATTCTCATAAAATTTTACATCTCTAGAATAAAAAAACAGTTTTATCATCCAGACTACAAAGTTTATAAGCCTTTTTTAACAGTAGAAAAACCTATTAACACACATTTGACAGACCTACTAGAAAATTTATCACTATTATTCAAAACAGTTGAATAACACAAACATCCAAAACTTCTAATGTGAGAAAGCTTAGGTTTTATTCCATAAATCATTTCAAAATGGGATTTGCCATTGAGAACAAATGAGGGTAGCCTGTTGATTAGGTAAACAGCAGTTAGAACACATTCAGTCCACATATACAAAGGAATCCCTCCCTGAAACATATGACTCCTAGCCATATTTAATAGGTGTCTATGTTTCCTTTCAGCAATACCATTTTGCTGAGGAGTATAAGGACAAGTGGTTTGATGAATGATTCCATTATGATTAAAAAACATGTCTATATTATTGTTGACAAACTCAGTACCATTTTACAATAGAATTGAGTTAAGAGTAAACTGTGAAAAGATTTAAACATGTTGCAAACTTCATTTTTGGTTTTCAAAAGATATAACCAAACCCCTCTAGAAAAATCATCAACCACAGTGAGAAAGTATCTGAATCCTTCCCTACTAGTAACTTTGCAAGGACCTCATAGGTCAAGATGAATTAGGTCTCCAACAGTAGATGTCTTATGTTCACTCAAGGAAAAAGGTTCCCTTGTTTGTTTAGCTCTGTGACAAGTGTCACACAGTGAAACATGTGATCCTTTAGACATCTGTAAATCTTTATGCAACACATTCAGAACTTGATCAGCAGGGTGACCAAGTCTGGTGTGCCACAAAGTCTTAGACACATAAGCAGAAATATTCACAGAATTACCTATATTGTGACTAGATGATTGGTCAAACATATATAGGCCACCAGATTCACTACCAGTCCCCACAATTTTGTTTTGAATCAAATCCTGAATATAGCATTTACTTTCATCAAAACCAACAAACAATCTACTATCTCTTATCAACTTATTCATAGATAATAGACTTACACAATACTCAGGAACTACCAACACATCATATAGAACATCATCTTTAGACAATTGTAAATTCCCAACATATTTAATTTTAGCCAAAGTCCCATTTGGATGTCCCACAGTAAGATTTAAATCAGAAATATCAACAACTACAAACATATTTTTAGTGGTGACAGTCATGTTGGTTAGCCCCTGAATCTATGATCCACCCAATACTGATATTGACAAGAACAGTATCGCTATTGAAAAATCTATTAAAGTTAATATTAAAGAACACATTATGATTAAGAAAATTGGCTCTACCTGCCATATTGGCCTGAGCAGATCCAGAAGGCATATCATTTATAAGAGACATTAACTTCATGATCTGTTCATTAGAGAGAGACAAAGAAGGACTACTCTGGGTTAACTTCAGCATTAGTAGTAAATGTAGACTTAACACCAGGTCTATAAGAATTTATATTGTATCTAGGAGGGTAACTAATAATATCAAAACACCTTTCAATAGTATGACCAACTTTTCCATAATTTTTACAAGTTAGGTTCAAATTAGGTCCTCTATTATTACTATTAGCGTTGAAAGTATTATTACCAGAATTGTTAACCCTTTTGTTATCAAACCTTTTATTTCCATTATTGTTGTTATTAGAAAATTTTGTCCTGGATACAAAATTAGAAATTTAAGGTTTGGGCACAAATCCAGAAGAAGAAGCAATGCCTCTATGAGACACTTCTCTGGATATTATAGCAAAAGCCTTCTTAACATCAGGAAGAGTCTCTCTAGATAAGAGACTACTCCTGATTGGCTGATAAACATCATTAAGCCCCAATAAAAGTTGCATAAGTCTCATAAGTTGATAATGTTTAGAAACATCATCTCTAGCAGCACAAGAACACTTAGGCAATTTAGTCATATCATAATATCAAATTCTCTCCATAGAGAATGAAGCCTATGATAATATTCAGACACGGTTAATTCACCTTGTTTGAAATTATGAATCTTTTGTAACAAACTAAGAATAATAGAACCATTATCATAGGTTCCTTTTAATTCAGCCCAGACATTAAAAGCATTATCAGAAAAGATTTGACCTAGAAACAAATCCTTAGAAACAGAATTCAACAACCAAGATAGCACAATAGAATTACATCTATCCCATTGATTAGACAAAGAAGCACTAGAGTCATAAGCAGATTTTAAGCAAGTACCATCAAGAAATCCAGTTTTATTTCTAGTACTAATAGCAAGTTTCATTGCAGCTGCCCATACTTTATAGTTCTCAGTTCCAGTTAATTTCACAGAAATAATAGTTGCAGAATTAAAATCACTATTTTGAAGATGTAAAGGATTTCTCAGATCAAGACTACTAATCTTATCCTCAGAACTACCACTAGAACCAACCATGATTAAAAACAATAAAACACACAGATAAACAAACAAATAAACAATCTAATTAAAAAAACACAGACAAACAATCTATAAACCCAAATCAAGTAATTGAGAAAGACTAGAGCAGGAATTCGTACCACTCAAGAGGTGATAGATCAGGATTAGTCTTTATGAATAAACTCAATTATTTTAAAGAAACACAAATTAAAAACAAGAAGACTTACAGAGCAACAAAGAAGATTGCGGAAGAAAACCAACTCACAAAATCCTTGATTCACTTAGTCAAGAATGCAAGTGAGTCAAAATAGGCCCTAATAATCAAATCTTTAACCAAATATCAAAACCCCCAAATCGATAAACCAAAATTAGGGTTTCCAAGAAACAAACCCTAATATCACCAATAACCCATACTTTAAATACAAATCCACAAATAGCTCCAATTCACCAAATCTTAAACAATCCAAAGAGATAATGGATCAAGAAAACTCCATTTTAACCAAGATTCAAAAAAATAACTGATTAAATTCTAATCAAAACAACTTATTAATATGATTTAAACGAAAAACCCCTAATTTTAACAAAACCTTAAAAAATTTAATCAGAGAAAACTTTCAATTAACCACCCAAAGAGCCGTGAGCTCTGATACCATGTAGAAATTTACAATGTTATCAAAGAACCCAGCCAACCTCCCCTTGGTTCTTTTATTTATTAAAGAAAACGTTTGATTACAATACAAGATAGAATACGAATAATATTCTATCAACAAGAACAAGAGACAGAAATACAATGGATCACCAAACGCGATCAATCGAATGATTACAAACAACTGAAAGATAAACAACGATTGAGAGAGAGATAGCAGAAATTGAGAGAGAGAAAATTAGGGTTATCTCAATCCTTGAACATATCAACGATATATATAGCCAAGTTTCAAACATCCAGAATAGTCCTTTGACTCCCAAACATACTCCACATATCACCCTTGCAAAACAACCCTGCAAGAATAAACAAAAAACAAAGAAACCCTTGTACTTGGTACAAGCTTAGAAACAATTATTAAACAATCCAGGAAAGATCCCTGAACTATAATCAGATATAAAGTTTGATAATTGAACAATCATACGTAACAAAAGTTTTATAAAATTTACGATATACAAACAAGAGTTCTTTCTTGCTTTCCAAGTTGCACCATCATTCTCAAAAAATTACGATAATGTCATCAAGTTCATCAAAGATTGTGGTACTCAAGAGTTCGGAAGGTGATACATTTGAAGTTGATGCAAAGATGCATTGCAGCCACATATGATTAAGCAATTATTCGAATACAGATTCGAAGATGATGAATGCGCTGACACCTTAGTCGTCCCTCTTCCCGATGTCTCAAGCGTGGTCCTATCAAAGTTATTGACTACTGCAAGAAACATGTCGAGTTATCAAAACATGATAATAAGTTGGCTGAAGTGGATCTAAAGTTGTTCGATGCTGAGTTTGTGAAAGTGGATGGGGACACTTTGCTTGAACTTGCTTTGGTACCTTGTGTTGTTTTCATTGCTTATAGAATTGATTTTTGTTTGTTTAGGCTTGTATGCGGGGTTAGTTTTAGGATTTTAATTCATAAATATTTAAATCAATAAACGGGTAAACGAATGAGGTTTCTTTATTGAGGTTACATGAGAGGAGGGTACGCTTTTTTTTTACTGGGTTAAAATTTTCTTACTCAACGGCCTTACCGGGTTAATCTCGTTACCTTTCTAGTCTACCTCAAATATATATATATGTAGCGAATTTCGAACCATTAACCTCTTGTGAGAAAACCAAAGACCTTGCCACTATAAGTTTGTGATTTTTGGTTTATTTGTAGCTCTAATCGAACTATTGTATTGTCATGTGTGAATATATTTTGTTATATAGGGTAAGGTTAAAATTAATCTCCCGTTGGTCACGGAGGTTCACCTGCGCCGACTTCGGACTATTCAAAAGGGTAGTCGCCTTGGGATTAATCGGCTCGCAATGTCGAGTCGGAAACCCAGATATACCAACAACAAAAAATCATGAGAAGGTGAGAAGGATTTTTTTTTTAATTACTCAAAAAATTCAAAAAAAAATTGGGTATATGTTGGTGCATAAAACTTTTGTAAAGAAAGTTTTATTACTTTTGAGTTTTTTTACATTTTTTTAATGCACAAAAAACGAAATTTTTATGCACAAAATTTTCAACTTGCTATAGTTTGATGCACAATAAAATTTTGATCCAAAAAGTCAAAAGAAGTTTGGTACAAAAACGAATTTTTGATGCAAAAAAAAACCGATTTAATTCATAAACGTTTTTTTTCATAATTTTTTTCGACAAAACTATTCACTTTTAGAAAAACTTCCTTCACAACATTTTTATGCAAAAACACATGATCTTGTGGAATTCTTTGAGGAATTTTTCAAAAACTTTTACAAAAAAAATTTCTCACCTTTCCACAAATATTATATTTTTATTTGATCTTTACTATCGTTCTATATTGGCAAGTGTTGTTTGATTGTTTTATTTGCTTTGGCAATGCTTATAAATGAATATATATAATCAATATATAGCTAAATACTCTTTTTTGTGTGTTTTTTCAGGCTGCTAACTATCTTAATATTGAGGGCTTATCGGAGTTGACATGTCAAACAGTTGCTGAATGATGAAAAGCTCATCTCCTAACAAGATCCGTGAGATATTCCACATCAGGAACGATTTCACTCGTGAAGAAGAGGAGGCAGTCCGAAGAGAAATCCCTTTTTCATAGAATGACATTTTTTATTTGTGTTGTGTTGGTTTGTAGATTTTCTTAAAAAAGTTTAGTCTACACTGAACATCAAGTCAGCTGATTCAAATCACATTTAGACGTGATTGAAAGATGATACCATTTCAATATTCTTATTTACAAATTGTTTATTTCTAGTAGTATTCTCTTTACATATTTACGCTGTTAATGTTAGTCCTATAAATTTGCTACAGAAGTACCTAAATACGTTACCATATATTTCTCTAATAGATATCCCTTGTCACGTAGGAATCTAGAAGTAAAAATAAAAAATACATGGACCCCACAAGAATGTTGGAGAAAAGTCACCCCTCCATACTACTATTCACATCTCTAACCAAACATCTTTATATGGTATGTTATGTGATTGATGATTCCATATTACTCAAAACCAAAACGGTAGTCTACACTGAACATCAAGTCAGCTGATTCAAATTACATTTAGACGTGATTGAAAGATGATACCATTTCAATATTCTTATTTACAAATTGTTTATTTCTAGTAGTATTCTCTTCACATATTTACGCTGTTAGAGTTAAGATCAACATAGACCCATTATTTGTCATAGATCCAATGAATCAATCTCAACCATCTATTTTTTCATCAAAAATAAAAAAACCCACTTTCCACCTCTTTTTTAAAAATAAAATATCTTTACAATACGGTTGTTTACAATCGTCACACGACAAAAAATACACCAATCGCGACGAGTATTTTTTTATCTTTCAGTAGACGGGTGACACGATATACTTTCGAGGAACTTTTTTTTGATTTTTTTTTTCAGTCACGAATTGCGAAAATCATATATGATTCGTATAACGAATCATATATGATTCGTATAACGGATCATATATGATTTCATAAAATCATATATGATTTCATAAAATCATATATGATTTGTGATTCCGACGAACTTTTTTTCAATTTTGTTTCAGTCACGAATTGCGAAAATCATATATGATTCGTAAGACGAATCATATATGATTCGTATAACGAATCATATATGATTCGTATAACGAATCATATATGATTTCATAAATCATATATGATTTCATAAAATCGTATATAACTTTATAAAATTATAAAAAAAAGTTCGTTTCGAGCTCGAATAAGTACATTATGTGTCGCCTCCTCAGCCACCCGCTCTATAGAAAGATATTTATTTCTCGTCGCGATGGTAAGCTTTTGTTTTGCGTAACGATTAACAATGTGTGAGTATTTAATTTTTAAAAAGAGGTGGGGTGGAAAGTTGGGGTTTGTTTTTTTTATTTTTAATGAAAAAATGAGTGGCTAGGATTGGTTCATTGGGTCTATGACAAATATTGGGTCTATATTGAACTTTTGGCTACGCTGTTAATGTTAGTCCTATAATTTGCTACAGATTATCATACCTAAATTCGTTACCAATATATATTTCCTCTAATGATATCCCTTGTCACTGTAGGAATCAGGCAAATTTGACAAAGCAATGATAGCTTGTTTTTTTTTAGGTCACCACAGGTGATGGTCGAAGTGTGGTTTCATATATTGTTGCTCCTCATAGTTGGACTTTTGGCCACAAAATGGAAAAGTGGAAACCCCCGAGTTTTCTAACTAGGCATTTACTACTTTGAACAGAAACAACACTTTTTCAGGTTCAAACACACATATTTTCTAGACTGTGAAACCATGTATGTGGAGAATATAAGAACACACTTTTCCGTCCTTACAACCTCTACCCGGGATCCCGGATTACTTTTATTCTAGCTTATCTGCGTACCCTTTTAGATTCGGAGACCATGACAATAATAAGAAACTCCTATATCTACCAACCCACAATTGAAAGTTCAATATGCCTATTTCATCGTATTGTTTAACATAAAACATATATGTTGTCATATTCCAACTAACATAAGTAAATTTCGCGTGGCAGGGAACTGTGTAATGCCATACACATATAAATAAAATAACTTGACCCTTGACGTATGATCTAAGTACAGTCGTTCACACACTACTTACCCTTCTTTGACTATGATTATGACCGTTCCAATATAATAATTTCTTGCCCAAACTAAGCTTCTTCTAATTTCAATAAGATACTCGGTATTGAATAAATTGATTTGCGGGATTCTTAGCTTGGATCGAGCAGGTTAACATATTAACAAAACTGTTGACTTCATTAGCTTTTGGTTTAGGTCATGTTAAAAAAGTTTATGTGGATCTTTATTGCTTTCCTCAACTTCTGTTGAATGAGGTCTTAAATTTTTAATTTTGTCAATAATATACGGAGTAACAAATAAACATTAACAAATAAGAGGGAGATTGACCAGAAAACAAAAGGAAACTTCATAGCAAAAGCACCAAGTAGACTAGGAGTCGTTTTCCACAACCACTAGTTAGGCAACCAAACCAATATCTCTGTTGGTGAAAATTTCATTATTAATGTTTTAGTATAATACTTCTACTATGCTACGGATTGTATATTTAGAATAAATGTTTTAAGCACAGAAGATTATTGATATGTAGTATTTATGTTTATTAAAAAATCTTTACAAACTAAACCAAATTACCATGTGATTAAAGTTAAAGATAGTTGATACCTGCATCGTAAATTCGCTAACCATCTTCAAAAATCAGTCTTTGTAGCAAGAACTTCTTGCACCTTTCTTCAGATTTGATTCTTCTGCCCTGTAGCGTAATATCATAAGAAAATAGTTCTAAGAAAAAACACAAACATGACATGATGCCGAGCAGCTTGATTAGTCACAAGCCTCCTCATCAGACCAACTTCAAAAGGCAACTCCATAAACTGTGGGGGGTTTCATTTCTCTACGAATAATGGATTTTTACTTTGTTTCTTAGGTAAATCACATTAAATCAGCAGTTAATGATTTTTACATGCTTGTTAGACTCATATCTGCTACAGTCTTAATAATAGTCAGCTTTTTAACATTTGAAGTCTTGTAACTTTGATAGAAAAAGACAATTGAGCAATATTGTGATTTTATAAAGAAATAATAATATGTTTATACATTTTATCATTAGAGAACAAAAACAGGCCAATTTGTCTACAGGAAACAAGCAAGCAACTTCCTTTGAATTTTCCACTTCAAACCACCACATTTTCTAACTAAATTCCAAACACTACCTCTCTTTGACTTATGACTTCTTTACACACACAAACACCTTCATACACGCACAAATTTTTTACCAGCCCACACTTCTTATAAAGCCACAAACTCATTCAGTCATTCTCCATTCAAACTCACAAGCCTCTCTTTTTGAGTTTTTTCTTGACTTATAAGATTCATATTCTTTAGTTTTATTTCACTAACAAAAAAACATTATTAACCAATTACCATGTCTATAATGATAGCTGAATTTATCCAATACTTGTTATCCCATGTATTTCTCAACATGATCATCTACCCACAACTTGGGTTTTTCTTGGATGACTCCAAGATTCATGTCGAGAAGAAGAACCAAGATTCTAGATTGACGAAAAGAGTGCCTTCGTTTAAAGACAGAAGTGTACGAGGAGACGAGGTTGAGACGGTTATGGGGAATCTTGGAATCTTTTGCAATTCTAAAGGTGAAAGCTTTCCAGAGAGGTTAAGTTCTAATGATCTTTTTAACATGTTTGAAGACGAGCAACCAGAATTGGATGAAGTGAAGGGAGCTTTTGACGTGTTTGATGAGAATAGAGATGGGTTTATTGATGCAAAAGAGTTGCAGAGAGTTTTATCTGCTTTAGGATTGAAGGATAGAGCAGCTATGGATGACTGCAAGAAGATGATCAGAGTGTTTGATGAAAACGATGATGGTAGAATAGATTTTGATGAGTTTGTGAAGTTCATGGAAGGCACATTCTGTTGAAATAAATTCGTCCCTTTCGTTTTTACATATATATACATATATATTCGTAGTGACCAATCAATTTTTTTAGAAGAACTTTGAATTTGTAAAGGAGTCTTATCAATTTAAAGGATCTTTTTTCGACAAAACTTTCAGCAGAAACTATGTATATTACTTTAATTACAAAAGAATATCCTAGAATGGAACACACCTAAAACAGAGAAAGGTGTGAAAATAGTAGTAATGAATTTAAAAAGATGAGAGCAAGAATAACTTGGACCAACTGGACTTGGTGTCTCATCATATAGATCGAACTCTGTTTACCTCATAATGATAGAACTATATTTTTTCCTGTGTACAACAATATCTCGAAGACAGCCTTTGGTTGATGGGACGCACTTTATATAGGTGGACCATGCCTATTTAGTAATGATAGAATTCTATACATGAAGCTTAAATTGTTAAATTTACCGTCAAGAGGTTGCACGTGGAGAAACTTTTGAGTTGTTCCGGCTCTATTACAAAGATGAGGTCAAATGTTGCATAGAAGACTTGCAGGATTTCTTAGGATTACCCAATTCTATAACGGGTACCATCACCATACTTTTTGCTCTCGCAAAACATGTAACTTAGTATGTATCTTTCAAACTGATACGGCTTACCACTTTACCAGGAAGATGACAAACTCCTCTTTAGCAACTTTTAAGCAAAACTCCATATCACCTTTTATGCCTTGCAACTGTGAGAAGTCAAAGTTGACCTGCAATAAACATTTTATAAAGTCAAACATATACTGGAGTACTATTTATATTTAAAATTTTCGAGCAAATTTTATATACCATTAAAAAGAAAGATGTTGTAGGCAAAGCATGGCATCTCCTTCAGCCATTCATAACCCATATCACCCATCATGAGGCTGTTGATAGTCTTGACAAATAATCCTTGTGGTAATCTCAAAATTATAAGGAAGAGCTGCTTGATTCCATAAACCGCAACATTATATTTGATATTATGCTAAACCCCATACTTTGCGTTGTTCATTTCTATGAAGATATGCCGACAATGTCAAAATAATACAATCACTTGAATGGTGTTGTTATTGTTGTTATTGTTGAACTTGTTTTTTATTAGTTTATAAAATCAGCTTCAAGTTTCATAGACCCAAGTTTCCCCTAAAACTCTGTTTCCATTAGCTTGCCTCTTTTAACACCAATTATAGTCAGTGTGTCATCATTGAGATTGAACTCTGTTTAGGTCATACTGATAGAACTGTATCTTTTTGTACAACAAATAACTCAAAAGACGCACCTCTGATGAGGTTTGAACCCACAACCTTGGTTGATGAGACACACTTAATACTTAGATCATGCCTCTTGTTAATGATATTATTAGATGTGATCATGTGAAGCTTAAGTTGCTGAAAGATAACATTAGTACATTTATACCTGCAAGAGGTTACAAGTGGAACTTCTGGATTGGTTCCAGCTCATATGTCCCACGTGACCAACTTCCATGACGATTGGCCATAAGTCGCTAGTGTTGGAAACGATTTACTCACCAGTAATCTGCACATGAGCAACTTCCATCTTGGAAATGATGGAAACGGTTGGCATCTCTTACATTTATCAACCTATTCGTGACTTTTGAAACTAGTTTCATAAAAGAGTGGCAATCATCACATATTCTCAAGTTTTTAATGATACGAATCAGTGCCCCTTTATGTGTTTTCAATAGGGCATAAGCTACTGCAAGCTTCTCACTATGATATCCCACAGAATCTTCCTTCTGTTCATCCTCAACATCATGCAACACATTACAAGTATCAGGCACATAACCAAGTCCTTTTATCTTACCAAACAACTCCTTCAACTTTTTATGAATCTCAACAAAATCTGGATGTTTATTATCATCCGAAACAAACACTTGTGTTTGATTCTTTATCTCCAACCAACTCAATCCAGGCTCTTTCTTTATGTTCTTTTTTTTCATTAAATCGCGGATTTTTGTAACCCCACCCCATTTATTACCCTTAGCATGCATATTAGACAAAAGGGTATAAGTCCCAACATCATCAGGGTCCAAACCCATGATGATGTCAGCAACTTCTGTACCCAGAGTATAATTTTTATGAACATGACAAGCACTAAGCAATGTACGCCAAGCAATGGCGTCCCATTTAATTGATGTTGATGACATAAATTTTTTAGCTTCATCTAATCGTCCAGCTTTGCTTAAAAGTCCCACAATACAAGTATAGTGCTCCAAACCAGGTTCTACACCTTTCTGTTTCATTAACTGGTCTAAATAATAGAATCCTAATTCAACACGACCCAAATGTCCACAAGCAGTGAGAACACCAACAAAAGTCACATGATTTGGATTTTCATCGGTTTTCAACATTTCTTGAAATATAGCCAATGCATTATCACCAAGTCCGTGATACGAGTATCCACATATCATGGTATTCCAAGTCACAATATCACGATTATTCATACCTAAAAAAAAATTCTTTGCAGCTTCAATTTCACCAGTCTTTGAGTACATGTTGATCAAAGCATTCCCGACATTCTTATGACCCCTAAACCCCGTCTTCTCTGCAAATGCATGCAATGAATATCCGTATCCTAGCGATGATAATCCAGCACTAGCATTTAGCAGTACGGAAAAGGTAGACTCGTTTGGAACAACATCCTCACGTTGCATATCCAAAAACAATTTCAACGACTCTTCAAATAACCCATGTTGTGAATAAGCAGCCAACATTGCTGTCCACGAAACCACATTCCGATCTCGACACCTATCAAAAACTTTCCTAGCACTCGATACCTCTCTACACTTCCCATACATATCAATAACCGCACTGCACACAAACACATCAAACTCAACACCACTCTTCAGCATCCTACCATAAACCTCACGCCCCAACCTCAAACCTTTAACAAGACCACATAACCCAAACACACCGATATAAGTCACTTTATTCCACACCACACCTTCACCCACCATTCTCCTCACCACACCCAACCCTTCACCCAAATAACCATTCTCCACAAGCCCACCCAAAATCAAATTATACGTACAGCTATCCGACCCAGGAACCGAACCCAAAACCTCCAAAGCTCCAAAAACATCCGCCACCTTCGCGTACATCCTCACAACCCCATTCTTCACATACTGAAAAAACACCAAACCACATTTCAAAACATACCCATGACACTGCCTACCCAACACCACCTCCCCTACATTCCCACACGCCGAGAAAACCGTCGCAAATATATACTCATTTCCCTCCAAACCCATCATTTTAAACAGTCTCAAAACCTCATAATCATACCCAATTTGGTAAAAACCAGCCATAAGTGCACTATATGAAACTATGTTTCGTTGAGGCATTTGATCAAACAGTTGGTGGGCATAGTTTAAATTGGAACATTTGGAGTAGAGGTTTATTAATGAGTTGTTGTGTTGATGGGTTTGGTTGGATATGATTAAATGTGCGTGAATTGCTTTGCCGGATTTTAAATTTTTGGTTGCGGTGGAGTGGCGGAGGAGGAGGTTGATTATTGCCGGGGTTTTCATTTTTTTTATTTTGAAAAAATGTTTAGAAATTTGATAGAAGACCGATGATTATTTTTGTACGTGTAACGAAAGTATCTCTACTTATAAAATTTTAGATTATATTTAAAATGTATTAAGTTTTGTATGAGATTTTAGTAAAAAGAAGAGTCAATGTCATAAAATACATACGAAGTCTCAAAATTGTTCCGACTTGACTAACGAACTATTTTTCGTTCTGACTACACCAACGTACTTGCTAATTATGTGACAATATCACCAATATGACCGGCAAATTATACACGTCATATATTTTTAATTTTTTGTTCCAACTGTGATATTGCTTGTCCTATCCTCGCCCACTTTTTTTTTATCTTCTTTAGTTACAACCTACCATCTTTTCATTCCTTCTTTTTCATTTAGTACACTGATCCTCTCACCACCGCACCACCGATCACCACCACCGGCACCACTAGCACTACCACACCACACAA
>BQNB010001591.1:63145-136822 GCA_026074375.1 Tanacetum coccineum | reverse complement strand
CTCCATATACTCCTATATATTGTATCATTGTTATGAGAAATGGAAGACACAAATTATATCTCTAAACCCTTTCTTACATTTATGTCATTTTAGCCTAACTAAAAGCAAATTTACATTACAACTAATTGCTAATTTGTTTACCACCTATGTTATATAAATGATGACCGATTGTATTATTGTTTAATGTACATCCCGGCCTACCCATAAGTGATGGCTACGCCACTGATAACTTTCACTTGTTGCAAGCATGTTTTCGCATGATCATCCATTCAAGCAAGCTTTGAGATCATGCCATCCTCATCCACCACAAGCACATATATGAAGATCCACCACAACAAGCTTAGAGTCTTGTCATCTTTATCAACAACATCATGCTTAGTGATCTTGATGTTTAGATTAGGTTTTTACATCTAATTGACACCTATGTCTTGGATCATCATTATACACCATTGTGTATCATTTATTATACAACAAACTAGATATTAGTTGGTTTATGTGTTTATGCCATAAAACACAAGGTTTGTTATGGTGGGCCATAAAATATAACAGGTTTGGTTGTACCCGAAGAAGGACTCGATATTTAGCTTTGTACCAAAAAAAGTGTAAGCGTTCTACCTCGAAGTAGAACTCGGTATTTAGCTTAGTACCGGATAAAGTGTAAGCGACGTTGTATGGTTTTCTTCGCCTAAAAGGAGCTTGTTGATCTAGTGAAGTAACTCTCGAGTTGGATACTCGAGGAGTGGAGTAGGGCTAAGAGGAGCTTCGTAGCCGAACCACTATAAATTATCGTGTCCGGTTTGCATTTCCTTTTACTTATCGCTTTACATTTATATTTGCTTTTATTGCTTTATATTTATATTTGCATTGCGTCTATGTTTGTGTCATATATTGTGTTGTGGTGACATGCTTTGTTTTGTGCTCTCTAGTATCTTATTGTTGTATAACTATTATGGACACCTTTCATATTACGTCACACTTGATCGGTTGTTTGATGCAAAAGTTTTAAGTTCTAAATGAAAACGTATTCACTATTGCTTAGTGACTCTTTATTGTCTAGATGTCGAAGTTCGTACCAGTAGGAGGAGCCATCTTTGAAGAGTTACACGTCCCTGCAGTCGATTGCTTTACTTTAGGCCGATACTGAGTTTTTGGCTACGAAGCTCAGTTTTTGGCTACGAAGCCTTATTCGTACCACCGAAACCGATTTGAAGTGTTTGTTGCCTACATTATTACCGCCTAATTTCTTCCGTTTCACTTCAATAAAACCTTCATCACTAGTCCTCAGATTCTGACCTTTGCCTTTATTCATTTGATTCTCCACTCGTTTATGAGTCGGACAATCATCAAGAGAGTGGCCAAATAACAAGCACAATGATTAGGTTTAGAATGAAATACTTAAATGATAGATTGCGAAATCCCTTCTTTTTTGTTAGAGAGAAAAGTGAAAAATGATAGATTGAGGTTACATTTTTCTAGTTAAAATTTGAAAAGCGAGGATTTCATTTTTTTTTTGAAAAATGTTGAAAAAAAATGTGACAAAACAAGTTTTCAGTTTTTCCATTTTCCTATGAAAATTTTTCTTAAAAAATGAGATGTTTTTCTATAAAGTTATTGTCGCGATATGTTAAAACATTATTTGTCGGAAATTATAACTACAAGGCACCAATTAATGCAACACGCGGATATAATGCTAGTAACAATAAAGTTACAAGAGTTATCTTAATCCAAATCTTACGTGAATAAATGATATTTTTTAACCTTTAAAAAGGTTAACAATTGAAAATATTTTAAACAACAGTCAAAATAAGTATGATACTATTACAATATTATGAGTTTAACGAATTTAATAAAACCACGTACAATGTAAAAAATGTAAGGTAAGTCGATGGTTTGATGAGTTTATTTAAATTTTCAATGTTTTCCTCTTAGTTATTTATTAATAAGACTATGTTCAATTTTTTTTTATTAATAAGACAAAATTTTCAAGTATCGTTTAAATTTAACTCAAATATACCACTGAATATGCTTATATGTTGGTTTAACGCATTACATAAACGATGTTTGTTTAGTATGTCCATTTTTTCATATTTAAACTAGATGCAATGTAAGGTGAGCCATCACCTTCACCCTTACCCTCACCCTCACCCTCACGACCATTAAAACCTTTTCCTTTTACGCGTGATAAGGAAAAAAAAGAAAAGAGATATGATCACCCTCACCATCCATTATTTTTGTTCTGAGTGTGTGTGAAGTATGTTTGTATAAAAGAAGTATTTTTAACGGTGATGATCATCGAAATTGAAAGATGAAGCGAATGATGATGTACTGACAAGTGAATGTGACGCTAATATAGAAGACAGGCGAGGATGACCATTGTGACTAGTCTTACCTTTTCATTAGCACTGTATCATATAAAAGTACTTAGGCTAAAGGGAGTGGTCACTCTCGCTTACCTTCCACATCAGCGCTTCTCTCTTCACTCACTCACTCTCACATTTGTCATCACTCACTTACCTTTTATTAAAATACTCACTTTATACAAAATATACACTCTAAATACCTCACACACACTCATAAACTAAATAAAAAATATTAAAACAAAAAGTGGGACCCAAAACTTTTACCACTCATGCATGATGAGTGACTCACCATTCACTGTCTTTTTTTGGTTCACTTACTCGTGAGGGTGATAGGTGTTTTGAAACTCACCCTTGAGTTGGCCATTCACCAAGCCAAACTCATTACACTCAGTTTAGTCTTACAGCGTGTCAAACATATAATACAATCCTTATTTTATGACAAAAGAAGTAGTAAGAGACTTTTATTATAATTATAAGTATACACATTTTTGGCTGCAAATGACGTCGTTTTGCAACGCTGGGCTCCCGCCGAGTTTTTGGGCTAACAAAACCGGCCCACTTTTTTTAATAACGATGATATCACACTGATCACACACGACACACCACCAGACTCTTCTAGAACACACAGAATCACACATGAATTAGAGTTTCAATTTTGGGGTTTGATTTTGAGGGGGGTTTTTTGAGCCTGGAGATACTGTTACACTAGAATTAGGGTTTCAATTTTGGGGGTTTTTGGTATTAGGAGTTTTTGCATGTTGTTGCTTTGAGTTCTTTGGTGGTGGTGGTGTTGAATGTATGTGGTTTAATTTTGTGGTTTTGTGTTTAATTTTGGAAGAAATTCTTGATTTTCATTATATTTATAAATAAAATAAAATTTAGCGTTTTGTGTTCAGTTTTTTGTTGAATGTAGTTTTTTAGTTGATATAAGTATTGGGTTCATTACCAAGGTGGCAGCTGTGATGAAAATATGTCTTAGAAGTTTTTTGGCTTTTGTTACAACAGGTATTGTTTGCAAACCTATTTAAAATTTTTCTTTACTTATTTGTTTGTCTATTAATTTTTTTCTGCAATTAATTTATGTTGTGATTATACGTGGTACAATTGGCGAGTTCCATGTTTAAATTAGTAAATCATAACCATTGACTTACTTTTGTTCTTCGTTTGACGATTCGATAGGCTGTTAGTAGATTCGGAATCTAAATGAACTCAAGAACCTGCTTTCGGCACATCTGAACGACATGGATGGTAAATGCTTATTGGTTTCTGTTGAGGAGCTGGCAGTTACAGAAAATTTTGTAATTATTCGTCACATCACTGAAGTTCATGTACTCACGTTACATTACAACAAAATTAAGGATCTGAGCGGGCGGTCGATGACATTACAGAACATGCTTTCTAAATCTTTGTATGTCCCTTTAAATCTCAAATCTTTCTTTCTATCATTTTCTATTTATTATTTTGTTTTTAGCTTAGCCGAGTTGAGGGAAATTGACATCAGAAAGTGTAGTTGTATAAGTTGGAATGAGAAATAATTAGACGAGTTGAAATGACTGATAAAGAGTATTTATAGGACTAAGTTACCCACACTAATCACAAAATTTAAAAATATGAATTATAGGGTAAGACATCTAATGATGACAAGCTACATTGCCTTATCCCAGCGCCACAAGGATATGTGACATCCATTCTGCGGCCCAAGAGCCGTGACTATGTGTCGTTTCCTAAGGTGCCTTACAAGAACTTAACAGTTGAAAACACTGTTTAAAATTGGATAGAATATGATGGCAACGTCTTTAGGTTCCCAGGTGGAGAAACACAGTATTCTTAAGGGGTTGATGTATTGATCAAATAATGTATGTTATTCCAATAGGGAACAGAATGGTTACAACTGCTTCAGACGTGTGACATGTTGAATGTTGTACTAACACCTGATCATTGAAGTTCAACTTAAAGCTCAAACACTGTAAGTTTTCTCTTCTATTGAATCTATATTTAGTTATGATGTTTCTATCATCCTTTTTTTTCTAAAGTACAATATTGTGAATCAAAGGGGATTGTCCGGTCTTGAGTTTTTGATTCTAAAAGTCACCTACAACATAACCCCGATACATGTTATCGTGTGTGGTGGGTATCAGATTAGGTTATTATGGATATTTTTATTTTTGGATAAAAATAAATGTTCTTATGTCCTTATCTGTTGATGTATGAACTGCGGGTGACATATTTCACGCAACACCGATCTTTAATCATTTCACAAAACATGGTACGGGCACATGCTAATACACTTGATTTGGGCAACCTTTTAGTCGTGGTATCAACTTTCTATCTACATCGGTATGTATCATTTATTAAATTTCAGCTTGGGTTGGGTTAAAATGGGTGATTATGAGGGTTCATCTTCTGAGTCGAAAAGTCATGTGCAATTCGTGCAGAAGCAAGACTAGGTAGGGAAGTGTTTTGGATGCATAACAAAGTAAGTGATTTCTGCACAACTTACTTATTCCATATGCAATGCCAAAAATTCTTTATTTCGCAAATGATTTGTATATTAATCTTATGACTCACAAAAGCCAGACTTGGGGGGCTATTAGCTAATAGCGAGACCAAGATAATCTTAACATCACCACCACCAATAGATTCCACCGGCAGCTAACATTCTGAAAAAGCAATTTTAGGAGAAGAACTTGCCAGCATGTCAACAAAGAGAACTTTTACAAGGTTATCATTTTGATAATATTGCCAATGTGGCTCATACTTGTTACTTATAATTTTTGTTTGCCTGTTAGTTGATTTTTTTTTGAATTTGGTATTCTATCTTCTCCGCGTGTCCAGATATGCAAGCACCAACTCCGACCATGATCAATCAAAATGATCTGTTGGATCATGATGAAGCTGAGCCGCTGAACGGAAATGATGACGATGATGATTTGAATGATGTGGACCAAGGCGAGGAACTAAATACATAACATTTGGTTTTTGCTCAGTTTGACAATGTATACGATGTATCAACAAGTATTTGCTAGAAAAAGGCACATTTCTATGGATTTATAGTAAAATTAGATATTACTTACAAACAAAACAACTCAGATGGGTCAAATGAGTTGAAGTTGCCCAAAATGTATTCAGATACTTGCAGCCTCAATATATTCTACTATTTTTACAGCTATAGAGTTTTTGTAGTCCTATTTGTCTATTTGACACATATAGCACTTATAAAATGTGATAATGTACGTAAAACTAAATGGCAATTTCCTGTGTATGATGGTATACTTTATCAATGTCTATAACGAGTTGGTAAACTCGCGCTCCGCTGCGGGACGATTAACGAGCGTCGTTTTGCATTAGATGTGTATAGTCTATCACGTCTTGCATGAGTTTAGAAGGATATGCTCACAACACTTGTTGTATAGTGTTCAAAAGTATATTTGATGCAGGTTCTAAATACTGAATAATACTTAGAAGAATATACATGACACCAGTTACATTTATTGCAATGGCAGTTATAGAGGTTCCAAATATTGAATAATATTGTATCATTGTCATATATCTAACACATTAGAATAAAGAAGATAATACATAATGTTCTCTTAACAAATACAGCCAAAAAAAGTAGAGAATCTGTGATAAGCAGAACCTGTCACTTTGGATTGTGAAGTGTGTAGAGTTGTCTGAAGCTACTAACTCAAAGGAGATGGAAGATATAATGATACTTTATTGCCAGAGGTTGATAATTGAAGACTGTACCTTAGGTAAGGAGATTAGTAGGTTGTGTTTGGAGCTGACTCAAGTAGTTCATGAAAGAGTGTTTTTTCTTTGGCAGTTAGAGGTGTTAAAGGGAAGGGTTGTGGCTGATAAAAATGCAAAGTGTAGGATATTGGATATCATAACACAATGGAAGAGGCTTATATAGTACTTACAAAACCGGCCCTTAGGCCTTGGTATGGGCTTACACGTGTGGGTTTAATACCCGGCCCAATACCGTTTGTCATACGATTAATATTAAACTACGAGCTACGATAAGCTGTAAAATACACGGGGTGACCGAGTCTTTTTCTTATATCTAACAATCTCCCCCTAAGGGAGGTCACCCTAGAAAATACTAATCTTAAGCTCAACAATCTTATGATTGTTCTTTTGTTCCAACTCGTAGTCTTTGATTCTTCATTTGATATCTTGTACTTTGATGAAGTGATCTTTGATCTTTAATCTTGAGCTTGTTCCTTAACTCGACTTATGTGTGTTCTTGAGCTTCTTTGAGATCATCAGCCAAATGTAATCTCTAATCATCATCTTGTGGTCTTTCGCCATCTTGTGCTTGTGACTTCTGGACCGACATGTTCATACCTTTCTTGATCTTGAAAGCTTGAATATTCTTTGTTCTTGAAGTTCTTTTAACTTTAATACTTGGTCACTTCAAGAAGGACGTGTGATATCAGAGTCGCAGAAGCTTTAAAACATATACTTGAGCTTTCATGATGTCTTTAGATGTGTCGGTCGAGTATGAGCATGTGGTTATGAATCTGACTTGTCTTCGGCCACCAGCTGCTGCCTAGGTTAGTGATAAACAATAGATATGGACGAAAGTGCTTTGTCACTTCGTCGAATATGGTTTCAATAACCATGGTTCCTTATTATTCAATATAAATACTGCCTGTGATCAGGTAGAATTCCCAAGAATCTCCTTGACAGGGTTTCGCAACTGCACTAGCCGTTCTCATTACCGGAGTGTCTCAAAGCAAACAACATGGTATGAGTGAACCAGTTAGACAAAGTCTCACCGATTGAAGAGAAAATTGATTTGAAATCAATCGACGTGTCACTTGAAAAATGTTTTTGTGACACATTGAGGGTTTTAAGCTTTTATCAAAATTCATCAACCGTCAATTCATAAACTGGACTAAATCGATATCCAGTGTCACAAGTTTGATCCATTTAGGATCTCACAAGTTACCTACCTAGAGCTTGTTTGATGTTGGATCTAGCAGGATTTCCATCTTCACTGTGAATACTTAAGTATCACTCGGATGTTCTAGCAATATCACAAGGATAATGCGTATGACTCTTAAGATATTCCTTGTTTTCACAATGTATGAAAGAAAAGTACATTGGAATAGTGTCCTAATGAGATTTATGGATGATCTCTTGGCTCTAGACTCAATTGTGCGTTTTGGTTTTAGTGATCAGGGGCTGGAGCTGACTGCCACCTTTTCAATACCAACTAACTCGGAGTGAGAAAGTCAATAGATAACGTGTTTAGTCTTCGTGAGAAATGAAACAGAAATATTTTGAGAGATTCTGAGTGGCTAGGGAGGGTTTTGCATTGCATCACTAGGTTCATGACGACTTTCTTTAATGTCAGCAATCATCATTGTGATTCTGACAGCAGATGTATTGACCTGGTTTCTGCCTAAGTGTATGGAGGGCTTTTTTCTTTTCACCCTTTATCCTTACAATTCTTTTTCATTCTTCAACCCCTTCACTGCTTACGGAGACTTCATGACTAGTACCTTGTTGGGTTTGTTCCAGTACTAGCTCCATCTCAGTTGGCACTATTCCCTTTATTCCAAACCTTACACTTTTTTATAACATACTAAGACATCTACACTAAACAATGATTGTCCCTGGGTAGATCCCTCCGGTTCTGGCTAGATCATGGGAACTAATACCTAACCTTACCAACCTTATAACTCCGATAAAAGTAAATACATGGTCGGTCTTTTGTTCACCTTGCCAGAAAAACCAATTAAGAAACTCAATCAAGGTACTTGTGACATAAATATCAAAGTTGTTTGTACATCGATTGTTTTTGCTTTTTAGAAACGCCCCCCCTCAACATGTGCATCGATATATGAAAATGTTTAGCACACGGAGGATGAGGTAAACACATGAGTCCATAAAATCACATTCTTTATAAGTTTTCGTATTTTAATTACATTTTCTCCCCTTATCAAAAATTTTAAACCCTTTGATATTTTGGATATCAATTGATTCAAATATGTTAGAAAAACTAGGAGAAAAATGTGCCAATTATTCACAAGCAAATTATGGAACATATTAATGCTCCCCCTCAATCTAGGAGGGTATGTGTGAGTGTCAAGTATAATAATTTTGAAAGATTTTGAGTTTAACAAAAAACTCATGAAAAAATTATACATTGACACCGAACACCTAAAGATACACTACATAATAATACTAATGTACAAGATATAATATAAAATATAAGATGATATTGACCTAAGTGTTGGAATGATAAAATCATTCAGTTCTCTGGATGAGTCGATAGTCAACATCTCTTAACCTTCTACTAACAAAGCTTTCAAGACTCCTAAAAAATCTCCTAATCTTGAGCCTTCTCTCAATCACCTCTATAAACTCTTTACTCCTCCTTTTATCATCCTCAGACCAAATTATATGCTACATGCCAGGATTGAACTTGAATAGCCCATAGTCTTTGACCATATGATCCAGCTGTTCCAGAATTCTTGTCAACGTACCATCGCTGAACTTGTGCACTTCAGACTCCCTCATCATCTTCTTCTGATTATTCCTATCTCTGTAGATTATGGCCCTTGGCTTGTGGACAATGGTGTAATCTTCTTTGAAGAGAAAATCAGTAGCATCCTAGCTCGGTTGTGTAAGGTTGAGCTTCGTTTGATAACTCTCAATTCCAAGTTGCAGGTCTTCCACACGTTTTCTGATGACTATGTTCCTAATCCACAGGTTAACTGCGTTGAATAGATGAACTTTGTCAGAACCAGATAAGTGGTTGAGATTGCCTTGAAGATGAAGCAAGTACAGGTCTTCAAAATCATTCGGGTGCTAATTTTTGAAGTCGGCTTCTGAGATCTTGTATTCTTTGTAGTCAGCTCTGCGTAGAACAATCTCTTTCAAGTATGTGTAGCCGTATCTTGAGAAGGTCGTGAGACTGACAACACTAAGAATCTTTATGTGAGATCTGACTGCACGACGATCAGAGGGGGCACTGTGTCTAGTGATGTAGAATTCCTTGCGCTTAAACCACCAGTGTGAGATACCGTATGCTGCACTAATATCGTATTCACGTTCATTTTCAATCCACAGTGACGGTACTAGTTCTTCGAGCCTAAAGTCTGGAAAGTAAGCCGCTTTCAGCTTGGATATTGATAGAGCATTCATTCTGTCTTTATCACCTGATACAAGATATTCCAAATCCTTATTGAAGAAGTATTGTGGTTGAATTGTTACCTGACCTGGTGGACCTCCTAGAGGTAATGGTTTGCTCACGTCAGGCACAACCCGATGACCCACAGGATTAGCCAAATCAATTTGATCGGTTAGCAGTAAGTGACACTCTTCCATCTGAAATTGAAGGGAAATGTTGTTCTTGTGACATGGTCTGACTAATTTGAAAGCTGGACCTTCCAAATCAGCTTTTCTAAGCTTTGACTTCCCAATCTGCTTGCAATACCATTTGATGAAGGATCCCATATCTCTAGTTTTCCAAATTAACATGTTCTCTTCTAGATCTTTATATGCATTGGCAATTGCATTGGCCCAGTTATTCTCAGTTTCATGTAAGTCATTCGGAGGAATGGCCCAGTCCGGTTCAGGTGTTTCCAGTCTTTCTTCTTCGGGTAAAGGCTTCAACCAGTCTGGTCTTTTCTTGATCTTTGGAAGATGGGCAGCACCGGTGTCCTCCGAGTCTAAGATATGCACATCATCTGGCATTGGAACATCATCAATAGGATATTCGTATTGAGGGACAGTCTTTTGTTTGGAGGAGCTAGAGGGAGCTTCTCTTATGTCAGAAGTCTTCTAAGCTGAGGACGTCTGAGCTTGAGGCTGTTTTGAAGCAGATGCATCAGAATCGTGCCTTTTCTTCTTGCTTTGGTCTGAGTCTTTTGGAGGAGGTGAAGGAGGATCTTGGTCATCACGACGTCTCTTACGAGACTTAGTTGTTGCTTCAATGAACTCTTCCCTGTTTTCACGATCCATAGATGCCTCAAGTGCGTCATAAAGAGCTGCATGTTCAGGTTGTGATCTATAGGGGCCACTTTCAAACTCCGATCAACAAAATTTCCTTCATCTAAATTCTGACAACTCTCTGAAGCCTTCACGAACTAGATGCATGGAGAGTGTTTTAGTACAACCATTCTAATGGGTCTCACTTGACTAATTGTCAATCTTAGAATACAGATCGTGATTGTCCAGCGTGAAGACTCTGGATGAAAAAGCTTGAGTAGTCTTGTCCTGGAGCTTGTGTCTTTTCTCAAAGTTAGCATATATCTTCTCCAATGTAGAAACACGTATAGCAAGCCCAGGAACTATAATACTTTGTTGTTGTGGAGGTGGTGGTGGTAGAAGGGTTGTTGTTGTTGGTGCAGTTGTAGCTGTAAAGAGTGGTTATTGAGCGGGAGGAGATACTGGCTTGGGAGTTGTGAGTTCGATGATGGGAGTGGATAGTGTAGGAGCTGATGAAGAAGCTTGATGGATAGGAACGGTAACCATGGATTCAATTTTGGATTCCACATTAGCTTTATCTGTTTCTTCTTTATTTGGGTTGTCATCAATGAATTGATCACCAAAGGTAAAAGCATCATCAAGATTCTTCATTGATGAAAGAGTCCCGGATGAGCTTGGTGGATTCTCCAAGAAGACATGTTCCTTAGTAGGATGCTTCAAGCTTTCGTAAACTTTAGGGCAAACTGTAGCGATGAAGTCTTCGTGCATGGGATCAGGGTTTGGTCCAACAAGAGCCACATGACTTGTCCAGGGTTTGATCCAGCCTGGTCTTCATCTGGTAGAGGTCGAGACTCGAGTGTATTACCAGGGTCAGAGCCCAGTCATGGCCTTCATCAATCTATAGTTTCTTTTCCCTCCCAATGCCACTGTGTTATAAACATTCTGATGAGGTTGTTTTTTATACACTATTTCGAGGTTATTTAACCCCCTAAATCATGCAAGTATGCCCAGATTATGTGCTTAATCATTTTTTTTAGGTTTTTAGCACTTGGATGGCATTTGGAGGAATATACGTGACTTGGGCTCATTTGGAGAAGAAACAGACGAGATTACGGACCTACACCAAATCCTTGAAGAAGTATTGCTTATAGCGCGTGGAGACGGCGTCTCCAGCAAAAGCGACGCCGTCGTGGATCCATCCTTGTAGACGGCGTCAGAGATTTAGAGACACGTCAGGACGTAGCCGACTCAATGAGGATCTAGATACATCCACGTAGTGACGGCGTCATGATTACAACACGACGCCGTCGCAACGATATCTCTATATATATTAAACCAATTTTAGGGTTTCAAGTGTGTAACTTTTGGGAATAACTTGTATAACTTAGGGGGACAACCTAGCTCTTGTAGCAGCTGCCCTTAGAGTCATTTTTAGCATCAAAAACGCCTATCAACTACCTTGCATCTATGTTTTATCCAATAGGTTATGTATCCGTAATCATTTCAATATCGCTATGTGTTGTGTGATTGATTTATCTCTTTGCTTTCTTTATAACGTGCTGAGGCCTACAACCTTCCTTTGTAATTTGCTTATGATTGCATGAAGTTTGAATTGTTAGATCGCTTTTATTGTTGCTTCGTGATTGATGATTATGCGCGTTAGGTTTAAAAAACGAGGTTTTTGTTTGTATCTGCTGTAGATACGTCTAAAGAAATGCAAGTCGTAGAAAGGCTACCATCGAGAACAGTTCTTCATACTACCTTGCCCCTTTATATGGTGATCCCCTTCAGATATTTCACATGCAATTATATACTTTAGGGGCCTTGTAATAGTCTCATACTACCTTTACTTGTACGTTTCCTCTAACAGACATTAAATAGACAGGGTTCGTGTAAGCCCGATTCATGACCTAGGAAATACTTACAACAATGGAAGAATTAACATATCATGAAATGCTATTAAAGAACCCTTGACCCCCATGGGTAAAAACGAGAATAATAGCCGAAAGCATGAACAACATCAAAATTTCCTGCATGATCAGACACTTCTTTAAGAGACATGCTTACATAGACCTAGAATCAACAATCAATGTCATGTCTAGGCGTCAATATAATCGGATCATGACTTATGGGCTTGGATCAAGGCAGAAACCGTCAAACCCCAATAAAATTAGTAACTTTGTTGGAAGAGTAAGAGGTCTAAAAAATTTCATAGGAAGCTTCTATTGAATGATATCATTTCATCACCATAAAATGCAAAAATAAGATAAGAAACTTAAAGAGAGAAAGAACTAGAGAAAGAAATAAAAGAGAGAAAATGTTTACTTGCACTAGAAAGAAAATGAGAAGCAACACCCTTCACCTTGTGTGGTGAAAGGTATTTATAGTACATAGAGTGTTTTAACCCTACTTGGTTTGTTGGGCTTTGTCTTTGGGCCGAACCTATTACACATGGGCTTTAAGCCTGACAACTAGGCTCAATTAGCTTAAATGAATTCCCGTAAACTATGTTTTTCTTATACAAGGCTCAGGAAAATATAATGACCATCACTTTACATAAAAACACAGCTAACAATCTCCCCCTAAGGGGTGGTCATTCAATTATGGATCCTTCTTGTGACGTCTTGAGTCTTGGAGCCTTGTGTTCTTGGGAATTCTTTTGAAATTCCTTTTGCATGCTTATGATTTTGGATCTTGATCTTTAACTTGATATTCTTTGACAAAATACTGATATCGTGGTCTTTGGCCTTGATTTGTCTTGACTACTGAGATCTCTGAATCTTTATCCTTAAACATTTATGCCTCCTTGCGATCTTGTGTCTCCACCCTCATGCTCAAGGTCTTAAAAGCATGCTAACAATCTCCCTTAACATTTTCTTTAACTTGTTTACTTGTACCACATCATGGTAGGAGTAGTACTTGATCCACTTGTGCGGTATATCTTTGTTATTATCCGGCAATCGTGTTGACAATGCTCTTTTGAGGAAGTGTTTGTACATTAGAGATTGCAGATGACTTTGACACATGTGCTTGAGCTTTCATCATGTATTTATCTTTGTCGATTGAGCATGAGGTCTTGAATCTTGACTCTGCTGGAATGAGGTTGTAACGCCGTCACTTATACCTGAAAATTAATGTTAGTGATTAACCACGGTTCCCCGTTAATCAGTATAAATACTGCCTGTGATCAGGTAGAATTCAAAAGAATCTCCTTGAGAGGGTTTCGTAGCTGCACTAGCCGTTCTCATTATTGGAGCATCTCAAAGCAGACAACACGGTAAGAGTGAATCAGATAGTTACTATCTATCTGATTAAGTCGTCAATTCAGTTACTGGAACAAGTTTGATTCATATAGAATGCACACATCGTTTCTTTCAGTTGACACCAAGTTTGATTATATAGAACTCGCAAAAAAAAAAGTCCACTACCAGAGCTATTTGATGTTGGCTCAAGAAGGAATTCCATTTCACTGTGAATACTAAAGGTATCACTCTGATGTTCTGGCAATATCACAAGGATAATGCGTAGGACTTAATGATACCAATTTTGTATAATGCATGTACTCATTTGGTATATTGGAATTTGTGTCCTAGTGATTATTTTTTATGGATATCTTTGGCTCTAGACTTATAGGTGCACATTTGTTATTTGGTAACGGAGGACTGGAGCGGACTGCCACCTTTTCAATATCAACGATCTCGGAATGAGAAAGCGTAGGAAACATGTTGATCTCCGTGAGAAATGAAACAGAATTTTGAGAGATTCTGAGTGGCTAAGGAGGGTTGTGCATTGCATCACTGGGTCCATGATGCCTTGTCTTCAATATCATGATTCAAATTTTGTGATTATCGATAGATTATGCATTGACCCGGTTTCTGCCTAAGGTTGTATAGAGGGCTTCTTTCTTTTCACCCTTTATCCTTATAATTCTTTTTCATTCTTCAACCCATTCAGTGCTTACCGAGACTTCATGACTAGTACCTTGTTGGGTTTATTCCAGTGCTAGCTCTGTTAAGTCGGCATTATTCCATATTCTCACTTTACTCCTTTTTTCAATCATACCTAGGACTTCTACTCTATCTAATGGAGTGTTCCTGGGTAGATCCCTCCAGTTTTGGCTGGAATCATGGAACGAATATACCTATCGTTAACCGCTTATAAACTCCCTGAGAAATTAACAGTTGGTCGGTTTTGAAGAAGATATTGCCATGAAGATCCATAAAACCATTTGATGAAAAATCAATCAACGTGTCTAAGAAATCATTTGAGACACATTGAGTGTTTCCAGAGTTACCAAAAAGCTCCCCCTACACATATGCACCATATTATGAAAGAGTTTTGCACATGCGAGGTTTAGGAACGCACTTATAGATTAAAGATCGTATCCGTTATTAATCCGTATTGATCACATTTTAATCACTATTCTCCCCCTCAAAAATTGCATATGTGTTTACAATTTTTGACAATTAGTGAATTAAAAACAAGTTAATGTCCGGAATTCACATGAGCCTAACAAAGTCTGGGGAGAACAGGAGTGCATGCAGAATGAATCATATTATTATACTCCCCCTCAATTATAGAATAGATTGAAAACTTGGAGTGGGAGTTTGTTGAGCACACAATTTTGAAAGAATTTGAAATTTTCTTTTTGAGGATATCTTGAAAAATTGTGCTCAACAGGAAAATATGTGAGATATATCTTATTTACCATCATTTTCCTTAGAACTTCTCTTGAGCATTCAAAACTTTGAATGTTTATATGACTTTGCTCAAGACCGAGAAGATATGAGCTTCCCGTTGGTTAGGATAAATGTACATAAATGAACATTTTCCTTTCTTTGGAGACCGAGTCCTAAGCTGACATTTACTTAGAAGTCGTAGAGAAAAAGTGAAAGGACATGTTTGAAGCTTTAAAAACTCTCGCTCGAACTTTAATTTTTCACCCGTGTTAATATTAATCAACATTTCTAGGTGCGCAAATGTTATCGATTGTCGAGAGACATGTCGAAGAAGATTATTTTTGTATTTTTGAAAATTTTTGATTTTGTATTTTGTTTTTATAGGTTTTATATTTTTGTATTTTTTTCTGGTTTTATATTTTTGTATTTTCTTTTTCAACATATTTATAAATCAAAATAAAGAGAAAGATAAAAAATATTTACAAGTCGAAGTTTCCATCAGCGGAGATAGTTGTTGCTAGAGATGAAGAGGTTGAAGTTGAATTTGTTGTTGTTGACGTTAATCGGAAGAATCAGGCAGTAGTAACTCAGAAGACTTTGAACAACTTGTTTTCTCATTTGATGAATTCGTCGAAAAATGACCGAATAGATTTCCAACTCCTCCTCGTGTCATGACTATACTAACTACTGAAGTGAAAACAGAAGATTTATCTCTCTTTTTAAGGTAAAGGCGCATTGAAGCGTACACCTCCCCTTTTCTTTGAAGAAGGGGTTGCAATCTAACTTTTGATTACAGCCATAGACTTGAGCTAACAAACTTTGAATGTTGATTACTAGCTCAAGACCAAAAGATTTTCCTCCACCCTCCCCCCCCTTTCGTTGTTAAGGATTAAAATGCACTGAAGCGTCATTTTCCTTTTCTTTGAAGAACGGGTTGTTTATCTGGACATTTAATAACAAACCATAGACTTGTGCTAACAAACTTTTAAATGTTGATACTAGTCAAGACCGAAAAGATTTCTGTTTTTCGTGTTATGGATAATGCACGTGAGCGTACATTTTCCTTTTCTTTGATGATCGGGTGTTATCTGACATTTAATAACAAAACATTTGCTGAAAACTCATAAAAGTGTCACATTCATAATCTCCATGATCCTTCTTTGTCTTTCAGGTATATTAATAGGAAAGCAATGGAATTAGCAGAGTTTCATTTCCAATTTTGACAAACCTGTCATAGAGAATGTTGAACTTGGAAACGTTTTCTGATCAGTCTGAGGGTTAGAAGTACATGCTTATCACCTTTAGAGCAGTTCAGGATTGACTATTCAGATTCACTAGCTGATTTACTTTTTCCTTTAAGGTCAAAAAGTCTTCCAGTTGGTGACCACCTAAGGCAAGATCTAGGTTTACTAGGCTTAGGTGAAGCAAATCCTTCTTTGGACCCTACATTCTTTGGTTTCCAAACCTCAGCCTTATGTTTCTTTTGATTTGCACTTTGGTATTTCTTTCTAGATTTCATGCCATTCACATACTGAAGCACACAATCATCATGATTAGCGGTAATTAGACATTGCTTACATGTAGCACAAATAACCTCAGATTTTTCATTTCGAATAGCAAGCTTAATGTTATTACATTCAGATGACGTATGGTTCGGATAGTGAGAAGACTGTAAACTCCTATGGTTTTCTTCTATTTTCTCTAACTTATTTGAGAGGCAACCACTCTTAGACTTAAAAGGGACCTTTTCACTCTTAGGATTGTTCCAAGGCTTTGGTCTTCTGGTCCTAGTAGTGCTTCTAATGTCTTTAGGAGAGAAACCATTTGTTTTGGAATTTACATCGTTCTTAGTGATGACATGAGGTTGTGAAACAATGATTGGTTTTGTCCTAACGCTTGTTTTTACATGTTTGTTAGGCACAAAGTTGTCTACCCTAGTAGCTTTAAAAGGATTGATCCTAAAGATTCCTGGAGCAATCACTCTTCGGTGTCATAACAGTTGATTCTCGAGAGGAAGGAACCGAGTTTGAAGTGACTGGTTTTGACAAAGCATTCGTCTCACCAACCTTGGGAAAAGCCGTAGAGTTAGGTAGATGAGTTACAGCATACAGTTTGGGTCTAGAAGAAGAAGGTGGTTTTCCCAAGATTGATTGCTTTGCAAACTTAGTATTCGTACTCGTACCTTTGGTGGTGTCCACTTGTTCAGAAACTTTATCAAATAACTAGCTCTCAACCTTAGCATTTTCATAGATAGTTTCATGTTGCTTTATCTTGCAAATGAGTCAATTATAGCTTTGGTTGAGTCGTGTCACTTTGATAGAGTCAAACAGGTTCTTGTATGTTGTCTTAAGATGAGCAATTTCTTTTTCATAATTTTCGTGGGGGAAATAAAAAAAACCTGAAACTCTTTTACATTTCATTTTAGTTTCTGAGACAAAAGGATCTAAAGTGGTATTTGATAAACATGGCTACGTATCCTTACTTTTACCCTTTTGATCTCCCAACTGAGCTTGCAACCGTTCGATCTTTTGTTGCATGTTATTATAAGCTTTATCGTACGAAATTTTATCATATTTGCATTCTTCACATCACTTTTTGTACCAATCATTCCAAAGTTTAGCATATTCATTCTCCTTTTAATGATACATTTTCAAGTCGTCTTTCGTACGTCAGCTCAGTTTGGAGATTGATGCATCTACAACCGATGGAGTTTGCACAATGACAATAATATTTGGACTGACAACTGCTCTCAAGAGACGCTCGATTTCTAATTCAATGCTTTTGATTAGTATAGAGATTCATCAGCTTCTTTTGCATGTGATTTAAAGTCTTTGACATTTGGCTGCTTCTTTCAAAAATTTTATTTCAAAAATTTTAAAGTCTAGTATCCACTTGGTGATGAAGGTAAAATTTCTCTTTTTAAATTTTGTAAAATTCTGATGAGCAATGGACGACAATTGTGTGTGTCTAAAGTCATTCTATTGTGTGACAACCGTTGAAGCGTCAACCAATGGTGCTTTTTTACCTCATTTAGAAATTTTCGTGCAACACTTGGAGTAGTATCATCCAATAACTCTTCATTTGGTATTAAAATTGATTTAGAAACACTAGCCATTTTGGAAGTATTTTCAAAAGAACACCTCTCTTGTGACCTTGGCTGTTTGAGAAACTAATAAACCCGCGAAAGGATGATTATTCTTTGTATAGTTGTTTGCAGGTTTTATTCTTTGTTCATCTTTGTTTCATTTTTTGGGACTCTCTTGAGCAAGCTGCAGTGTCTCTTCGAATCATGCACAAACAGGAGGATCTGCTTTTTCAAGTAAAACACTTTTGCCATTATACAAACTATGTTGTTTCTGCTGAGCTTGCTTGAGATAAAAAGGATTTTGATAACCCAAAGCCATTTTCTGTTCGGTGTGGTAAAACGAGTCTGGCTTAGGTGAAAGCATGTGCATCGTTTGAATCGATTGACCCGTTTTAACCAAAATATTATCTAATTCCTTTATCTTATTCTCAAGTTGAATTTGTTTATCAAGAAGCTCGTTCTTGCGTATTTTGAAATCAGACTTCAACTTTTTCTTTTCTTCAAGAAGAGAAGAAACAGTTGATTTTTCCGTTGAAAGCTGTTTACTTAAATTTGAAATTTCCTCATTCAAAGTCGTTATTTGTTTACCGGAACTTAAGTGAAGAGCATTTATCTTTTTAGTAAGACATTGTTCTTGATAAACAGACTTTTGATAACATCTTTCAAGTTTGTCATATTTTTCTTGACTAATTTTTATAAACTTTTTCTTGATTTTTATACCTCGCAAGCTCAGTGGTCAATTCAGTATTTGTTTCTTTCATTTTGCGATTGACCAAATTGACTTTCTCAACTTCAGTTGCCAAATTATTATATAATGATTCAAAATAAGCACGTGTTTCCTCAACATTTGCAGGATGTTGATCTACTATTCCCCCACTTTGTTCCACACTAGAAACTTCAGAAATAACATTACTATTATTCTGTTGTACTTGGTGTGGTTCAGGAATGGGCTCGAGTAGCTCAGTATACTGCTCCTCTTGAGTAAACATATTGAATATATCATTATCATAACAATTTTCAGAATGATGTACCTCAGCTGATCTGTCTGAGTCATAGACGGGAGCTTCGTCAGACTGAGTACCAGATGACGATACTTGCTGCAAATTATTCTTTAAACTGTAGTTCGCATTTGCTCTCTCAGTTTCCTTACAAGCACCTGCAGCAGCCATGAAATCAAATTCCTCAGATGTGAGTTGAATCCCTGCTTCTTCCTTTTGAGCAATCTGCATCTGTTTCTGAAGATAAGCAGCATCCAGTTTCCTTGGCTTTACTGTGCAGTTGCTGGCATAATGATCCTCTCCTCTGCAGTTGTAACACCTTATCCGATTTTCATTAATCCCATTACTATTACCCTCGGCCGGTGGTGCTGTAACAATATTTCCATCCCCATGCTGATTTGCAATTTCCGAAACAACACTAAGCCCATTCTGATTTCCAACATTCTGAACACCCGGATTCTGACTTGCATTTAGAACAACCTGAATCCCAACATTATGCATTGCATTCGGTCTAAACTGGTTCCCAACAATATCTTCAACCATTAGCATTTGTCTGTCTTGATCCATATTCATACCCGGTTGTGCAATCTGCATGCTGCTAGGGTTTGATGAACTTCTTTGGTTGTTATTTGTTGGAGTGGTATCGTTTAGAGTAAATGCCTTAGCCATGAGTGCAAGTGCCATGTTAAATGCAGTCGTGGGATCTGAACTGTCTTCGAGATTCTGCATTGGTTGTGGCATGTAGTTCGTGTTGAATGAAGGTTGTTGGACAAAGTTGTTGTTGGGTTGTGGATGTTGTATGTAGGTAATATGTGATGATTCATCTGGTTGAAACGGTGTCTGAGTGTTTGCCATTAATGCCAAAGGATCATGTGTGTTTACAATTCGTTGTGCTCTAATAGCATTGATGTCTTGTTGAGTCGACATTTCAAAGGTGATGAGAAATGATAAACAATGATCTTTAGTGGGTAAAGTGATTTGTTGTTGTGGTGGAAAACTAATTGACGTTCACGGGATTTTACAAATCTATGACTTAAACCGAGAAAAGAATTAAATCTTTCGCGGGATTTTACAAAATCAAGAAGAAACCGTGAAACAATGATTAATTTTGGTTGAAATTGTTGTTGAAATTGAAGAATTTGAGCTTTTGTTGGCGAAAAATGTGCTTAAAACGACGAATGGTGCACTTATTTTGAGCTTAAAATGATTATCGGTTGATAAAAGCTCAAATAAGGACAAACGGTGCACAAACGATTCACTCTGTAGGGCTAACGGCTTAAATTTAACACTTAGGGACTAACGGTGTAAATGTATCTTAACAAAGAGGGTAAATAAAGAAGCCAAGGACAAACTTTAAAATTGACATGAGTTCCAGGGACTAAACTTGCAAATTTCGAAATAAGTTTCAATTATAAAAGAAAATTCACGTCCCGCCTTTTCTTTCTTCTTCAACGTTGAATTTTTTCTTTTTTTTTTAAAATGTACGAATCTATTTAGCTTCTTGCGGAGTCGTACGGTTAGCGTCGGTGAAAACCGAATATACCACGTTGATCGAAACGATGTCACGAACACGATGGTATAGATTATATGTCCCGTACTTGAACGTCACTCGAACCGAAAAACCAAAAATAACCTTAAACGTGTAGAATTTGTTCGGGTCTTGATTTTTACTCGTTCGATTCTAAAGTTATTCACTCGTTTGGTTCTCAAAATTTCACTCGATCGGTCTTCTAAATTTTTCACTCGTTCGGTCCATTAAATTTTTTTACTCGTTCGGTCCTTGATAAAAATCACTCGTTCGGCTCTTGTGAATTTCACTCGATCGATGCTACTAGTTCTTCACTCGTTCGGTGCTCAAGATTTTCACTCGTTCGGTGCAACTAGTTTTTCACTCGTTCGGTGCTCAAGATTTTCACTCGTTTGGTTGATGAAGAAATGACTAGATCGGCTATGGAAGGCTTGAACTCGTTCGGCACATGAAACTCATAGCTAGTTCGGCAGTGTCTAGTACGGTGCACTAGTTCGGGTCCTTACTAAAAGATGCCTAGATCGGTTGTTGAAGTCGTGAACTAGTTCGGTTCGACAAAGCATCAAACACATTCTACGCACCTTTTTCTTGAGTTGTTTCAGCCGCGTTTGTATCAACAAACTAAAAACCAGAAATAGTATACTCAACGAATAAGCACTGAATAAGACGTTTTTTTCAACAACACAACTATGATGAATACAAATCAAACGCACCATGTTGTATGTCACTTAACTTGTGACGAAAAATGAAAAACGGCCCACAAAAAAAATTGAACAAAAAGCCCAAAATGTGATTTTAAACATAAATCCCAATGACCTCTCATCTCTGCTATAGCGCGCGTACCACGCTCCTCTCTCTCGCATGCCACTTGAAAAAGTAACAGAAAATAAGCTTTTGTAGTCCACGACCTACTTTCCTAAGACCCTAGTATACAGCCTACTCCCAACTCCCCAAAATCACTAAAACCATCAACCCTTGCTCTTGATACCACTTGTTAGGATATCATTTCATCACCAAACACAAAAAATAAGAAAAAGATTTTAGAGAGAGAAAGATAAAAAAGAAAAAATGGTTACTTGTTCATGAAAAGAAAAATGAGAAGCAACACCCTCTCCACACTTGGAGAGGGCATTATATAGTTACAAGAGTGGACTATTCTTGTGGGCTTTACTTTGGGCCGGTTCTTAATACAAATGGGCTTGAGCCCGACAACTAGGCTCAACTAGCTTAACTAAATTCCCGTAAACTACGTTTTACTTATACAAGGCTCAAAAATATTTAATGACCATCACTTTAATAAATACACGGCTAACATTGTGAAATTTCTGCCAATCTACTCTAATTCTCTAATTATTCTTGTAAGTCATTCTAAAAAATCATAACGCTATTTTGACGAAATGAGCAATGCATCGTTAGTCCTCAATTATACATGACTTGATCAACTATGTATAATTCAGGAAGGACCATGCCATGCTGAGAGTAGTCACCTTAAAACTTCTTGTCAAAAGACAATTTTCTATTTATATCAAGTTCTGCGTGCGTATTCATAAAATGTAATCATCGCGAGAAACCAAACTGACAATAATAATCACTAAGTAAACTCTTACACCACCGTACTATATAAAGTCGACATCATTTTTATAAAAAAAATCCTATGTCCAAAAGTCAAGACGCATCCCTAGTCACCCTAGGATGATCCACTAACAAGTTTACTCGTCATTAAGGAATATACAAATTCATCATATTCGACGAATACGTAATACCATAGAGCTTGGTAGTTACGACACCACCATAGGTACAAAGTCGTTATCACTCTAAGAAAGATGTTATAACTAACGCGTTTAGCCAAAGGGAACCAAAAAGCAAGCTAGAAGTCGAGCTTTGGTCGCAACAATAAATATTAAACCAACATCACAAATCCTGAACACTCAAGTTAAAGCAAACTAAAGGGGAATGCAAATGAGTTACCAAATGTGGTAACGAAATATTCGAATGACAAAAAAATAACAAATAGAATTGTTGCCACAACATCCGTTTAATTATTCTTAGAATATGATGTACATAAGGACATAAAGGAAATACAATCTTTATTACAACCCTCCCCTAGCAATAATATCTATTTCTTCCAAAAGAGATCCACGCCGATTGCAAGAATGATGAGGGGCACGAGAATTGCTAGATTAAAGGCCAAATACTGAAATCCTTCTTCGTATGGGAAGTAGGCAAGATAAATGCCGAGTGCTATCGCGATCGCCATCGCCAAGAGCATGATGATGTGCAACATTTTTAAGGATTGGATGAGAGAAAATATAAGTGAAAGATTAAGTGTTGGATGGAAAAATGGAGAATAAAAATTTGATATTTAAAGAGAGGAAGTAGCCGTTGGGGCTACTGTTCATAGCCGTTGGAGTTACTGTTCATATAAAAAAAATTACCCATACCTCTTCACAAAGACCGCACCATCGTCAAGTGACGCGTCTTAAGCCTTGAGGACAAGGCTCATTTAACGGAGGGAGTCTATAACACCTCGTGTTTTAGGGTCATTTACGTCATCAATAAATTCACAAGTTATTTTTAGTATTGTACGCATTTGCTTTTAAATCATAATCGTTAAGTTAAATCGCGTAAGCTAAAAATTATCATTCAATGTAAACGGGTATCAAACAATTAAATGTTTACATCAAGCAAGTGTTAAATAATTATTTTGAGGATAATTATTAACATTGTCTATTTATTTTTATTGGTTACGTAAATTTATTACGTTTCGCGATAAAGTATGTTTAGGCATACCCGGAACCACATTAATTAATCTACACTTCAACAAATACTTATTTTTATTATTCATAGCCAAAGTTTATAAAACTTTACCACATTTATATAAATGGGATGCCCCACTCTACAAGAAAAAACCAAGACTTATACATTTTTACAAGTATACATTTTTCACACTACAACTTATACTTCCATTAAAGTGCAAGTAACTTTTATTACTTCCATTTTTGTTATCAAATCACTAGATATTTTACCAACACATTCCTTATACCATGGGGATAATCCCTACTTTTGCATGACAAGGGAACACCTCCATTTATTAGTTAGTAGATGTACAAATAAGTTAGTAAGACTCACTAGTTAATTTCCCCTTTTTTGCTCTTTATTGAACCATCCCCCCCCCCCTTGACCTTAGTCTTTATGGTCTTTGTTATTTGTTAGTTTGAAAGGCATATATACTTGCACTTAACAAAGAATAAACACATACATCACTACCTGGTAAAAATCTAAAAAAACCATATTTCAACTCCTCCTCACTACAAACCCGTACGGTTTGTGCGTGTGCCAGCCCATATCTTTCCAAGAACACATGCCAATACGCGCATCTTTTATTAACACATTTAATACATTATACATCATACTCATATTGATACCTCTAAGTATGTGGTTAAACGTTTGATTAAACCTTTTAAAACAGTGTTGAAGCATTAATAAGGAAGCTAGGTTTCTAAGCTGGCAAAACATTCGATTTAATAGTAAGACAGGGTTTAGATATTATTAAGCATCACATTACATCACATTACATCACATTAAGGTTATCTAGCACCCTTATCTTTCATTTTCATGGAGTTTATATATAATATTATGTTCTATGTAGTAAACGATCCACCTCCCCCCCACACTTCGACTCTCATTCACACATGGATATGTTTAATCTTGTAAAGTGGATTTTCTTGTAAACATGATTTTATGAACTTATACACATATTATATGGATGTCGTAATCATGAGGTTAAATGGTTGTAAAGACTTGTACTCTATTGGTCTTATGTGTTAAAAAATATGATTATGTATAAAAAACTAGTGATTGAAAGGTACTTTAGAAAGTTATGATTTATAAGTGTTTGTTATGGACACTGTTTATACATATGGACTTTGGATAATATATGGACTAATGGACTTTATTATATGTAAGACATATAATATATATGGTATAAAAGACTTGTGGTAATTTACAAAAGTAAAAAGTACGCAATATCGTTACAATCAAGCTATCCTCGTGCATTTAAAGTAAACAGTTCCAATTGCACGCTACCGAGTTGCGCGCGGAAGACGATGTCGTCGACCAAGATACATATAAAGGGGCCTGTTGGATTTCGAATTTTAACACGTGGGTTTGACATTTTATAAAAATAATACGTCTCTTGACTGACCTGTTAGGCCAAAAGGTAAGAAACTCAAAAATGGCTATTTATAAACGAAAACGATACGATAAAACACGATTTACGTTAATATACGGTTTATAAAATTAAACTCTATAAAAGCAAGTTATAAAATATTCTAAACAGAAAGTTTTGTATTTTTCACAGATTTTAATATTTTAAATGGTATTCCAAAACAATAAGAAAACGTAATTTTCGATAAAACGAAGCAGTTATGAATTACGCGGTTTATATACTTAAAATGTATAAAATACTTTTTATAAAACTTAATGTATAAAAATAACTTTTATAAAAAGTTACTGTTCATCAGAAACATATATTTTTGGAAATCATCAAAAATGAATAGAACTTTCAATTACGAGAATGTGCTCGAAAGAATTACTAAAAACGGAGCTAAAACGAATAAAATACGACGTTTACGATAATTAAAGTTTATAAAAGTAATTTTATAAACTATGAACAGTAAAAATTACTGTTCATCAGCAGACCCCACTTTATAAAAATGTGATAATTTTAATAACGAAGACGTGCTCAAAGGAATCGCTAAAATCGGGATTAAAACGAATAAGTTGTTGCATTTACGGGTTTTACGACAATTAAATTTATAAAAGTAAATTTATAAAATGTCATAAACAGTAAAAGTATTGTTCATCAGAAGGTTATAATATATATAAAAATATAATATTTTTATATATCATCTTAATACGAAGACGTGGACGTAAGAAACGCGGGAAACGGGTTTAAAACGAGAAAGTTATGCTAGTTTTACCAAAACGATAATTATAAACATTTTCACTTTACAACAACGATTTTTAAATTAAAAATAGATGATGATGTAGCTACATAGACTTATACATGGTATTAGTTAATCAAATGCCTAGTACTTATACGACCTATGTTAATTTAGGTTGCATTTGATCATTTACGTGACGCTTTATCTGTGATATTTGGATTATCATTAACTCGAGGTAAGTTTATAGCCCCCCTGTTTTTACTGGTTTTACATATATTTTTTGGGTGGAAAACATGCATTTGTTTTATAACTGGACACAAGTGGATAATATTTATACTATGATTACATGTTGCCTCAGTAGCGATAACCCAAGTTGAGCCCATTATCATGAACTATCAATTACTGGATTGTGAGAGCGATTGTTATGAATAGATCTATTGGGATTGACATCCCCGTTCGGGTGATTAGCTATCTGTTATGTGTGAAAACACATATCTATTTTATATCAAAATTGGCCTTTAAACGATCAAAATGTGCATAAATATGCTTAAATCTATGTATTTTGTTATTTGTGAATGTGTAGGTACGGATAATGCAAATATCACAAGGAAATGGTCAAAATCGGACAAGCATAGGCACGGGAACGGATAGAGTGCAAAAGAGCCGAAAGATTGCTATCAATGGTCAACATAGTCAATCCTTGGTCAACATTAGTCAACCACAATAAGACAAAACCCTTGAAAATACCCAAAATACCCTTAATGTTAACTCATTTTCACCAAAAGTCCTTAAAAAATCTATAAAATAACCAAAATATCAAGAAACTCTCATGGAGCATGAAAATATTGATGGCAGGGGTTAGTGCTCTATGTGGATAACTATAGGATGTTTTAATGAACTAATTTGGTACATTAGTGATCACAAAAGCTTGACTTTTGTAAGTCTCTTTTAACGATTAATAGCTTACTACTCTAGCACTGATTATTGTTGCTTATTGCCTTTTCTTATATGCTTATTTGTTGGCTTGTTTAGATATCTCTAATGCTTATGAATGCTTCGTTGTAGTTTAAAATTTCCATTTTGCAAGTGTTCTTTTAAAATCGTCTTAAATTAGCTTATCTACTTGCATAATCCTGTTCAGCTTATTTTAGTGCTTATATGTATTAAGATTTGCTTAATATTGCTTGTTTTAATTATATTAACAACTGGTTCTTTTTGAATGTGTGCTTTAAATAAGCATTTATCTCTTTAAAAAAAACTGTTTTTAAAAGGGTGTTTGGTTTAACCTGTTTAATGGGTGAAAATGGGTCAAAACTTACTTTATGCTTTTGAGTCAGTTTAGATTAGTTAAAAGTAGTTATAAAAGTCATTTTGTTTAAGTTTTTAAGTGTTAAATCTCAAAATCAAGGTTTTAAGAATTCATTATTTAAATCTGTTAAGTTATAGCTTATTTTAGTTGCTTATTAGATTGTGCTTTAGCTTATTGTGTTTTTGAGTTGTTTTTGTGTTTATAAATGTGTTAAAAAGGTTTGAAACAAAGCTCTAAAACCTGCAAGTTTGTTTTTGAGTTTTTGCCAAATCTGTCAAAAAAGTGCTAAGTGTTGAAAATTTGAGAAAATGCTTTTTCAAATGCTCATTGTGGCTTATTCAGTGTTCCAAACGGCTTATTGATTGTTGAAATATGTTCTTTGATGGTCATATTAAATTTGTTTTGAGGACTTATGGTCAAAAGCTTTTGTTTGGTAGCTTATTGTTAAGCTCAAAATTTATATTTTTCTAAACCAATGCCCTGCACCAGGGCATTTTTGCTCATTTCATTTGCTTTTTCAGGACTTATTTGTGGATCAAATTGCTTGTTTATTGTTTCTAGTTGATTATTGGTGTTAGAAGTTTAAGTATAAGCAAGTTTGAGGTCTGGCTTATCCATTAAGCCATTAAAAAAGCCCCTCAAAAAGTGCCCCCTTTGCTTTTTGCCTGTTGTTTTGTGCCATTTAGCTTATTTGGCTTATTTGTGCTTATTTGCTTATTGTCCTAGCTTATTTAGGGTTAGTATAGCTTATTAAGTTAGTTTCTCGAGAGTTTTCTTCACTATGTTCAAAAGGTACTTATGGCAGAGAAAACCTTACACAACTTTGCTTTATAATTGATTTTCGACACTAAGCTAGATGTCGATTTCTATCTTTAAGCTAGAAACCACTTACCACTACTTTACAACTTCACTACCAAAACTTGACTTCACGACTTGATCTAGATCTACGCAACTTTTCAACACTTTAGTTTTCTTCACACCACTACTTCAAAAGCCTACTACTATAAATCACACCTAACTAACAATACTAGGAAAGATCACCATGATCTATACTAACTTACAACAATCACAAAGATCTAACAACTACACAACTTTATAAGATTTACAAATGATTACAAGTTTATGATTATGGATGCAATTTGATGCAACAACACACAAAGGTTTCTGTTAATATACTTCTTCACTTGGTTTATGGAAGTATCTTCTCTTGCACTTGAGGAATTGGAGATATGGAACTCTTGGAAATAAAAGCTTTATGATTAATTGGATCAAAGGATTTTGATGAGATTGGTGTGGTTGTTTTAAAACAAAAAGAAGAGTGCAAAATGTGAGAAATATCATGGGGAAAAGTCAGTTTTTATAGGACAAAACTGGAGGAGTGTTATACCTGTATGGGCGGTTCCTTAAATAGGTTTTCTTTTGGGGGGGCGGTCCCTTATATTTTAAGGGGGACGCCTGTGTATTTTAAGGGGCCGCCCCTAGACTAGGCGTTCCCAAGTTTGTCCCTTTTATGTAGGGAGAATCTTTCTTGGAATTTATAGACATTTTAAGTCTTTAAATTTTTGGAATTTAATATGTTTATTTGAAACTTTAACATTTCTTTTTAATTGTAGAAAATGTTTTGTAAAGATCTTATAAAATATTTACAACATTTTATAAAAGTGTGAGGTGATAAAAAATTTCCTTTGATATAAATGCTATTAAGCATTTATTTATTCATACCTTTTAAGTGATAATAATTTTCGAAATGAAAATTTTACTACTATTACTTGTTTACGTGTAATTTTACACTTGAACGTTTTTATATTTTGTGGATATCAAAATGTAAAGATTGAAAATAATATAATAATATTTTTAGGCATTATTTTATCAACAATCTCCCCTTTTTTTTATGATTATTAAAATTTTAATACTCCTTAATGTAAACTCTATTATGTTAAACAAGTATTTAGTGAGTTTTATGTCATTTCTCCCCCTTTTTGTGAGAATAAAAGGCCATCGTCAGAAGTGCTAGTAAAATAGACGGAAATAAATGCTCCCCCTTGATTTGTGCGCCCCCTCGTTCAGACTGCATATTGAATCGAGCTATGGTTTCTTGGCTTCAAAAAAACCGAGTATTCTAACAATACAGATATTTCCAAACTTTAGCAAGAGGAAGTGAAAAAACTATGACAAGTGCAGGCAAAACATCAAGCAAGAGATACTTAATTCATTTAGGGGACAATGGTGTGACTACATCAAGCATAATAAAGAAAAACCAAATTATGCTTTAGAAGCATTTCAATACATAAAAAAAATCCAAATAGCCATAGATGATTTTGACTTGCTTGCGACTAAAAAGGGTTTTTGTCGATTTATTTGGCGGATATTATTAGATTAGTTGGTCGGAAGAGTTTGGTCGCGGTGGCGTACCGGGCGGTTGCTGGAAGGGTAATCTCTTTTGAACCTAGGTGTGGATGAGTTCGAGTGAGGAGGAATTCAATCCAATTGATATCCTCACTTAAAGTAAGGAATTGTTTTTGGGTGAAGATGCAACAAGGGCAATACCCAACATGGGTTTCAACTTGGTTAATGTTGAGGGTGTGTGGTAGGTTTGGAGAGTAAGGTGATGAGGGAATGTTATTTTGTTGTTGTGAGAGATGCATGGCTAAGAGATTTGATAGGTCTTGTAGTTGATTAATGTCATCAACTAGGCTTTCTCTACTTGGAGATAGAGGTGGTGTGTGTTGAGTTTGGTTGTCACTTTGAGGTGGAGCTTGAGTGTGAGTAACATGTGAATTGATGGGTGAGATGGGAAATAGAGGATGTGAGACAACTTGGTTGTGTGTTGGGAGTAGTCTTAATGTAAGGATTTGGTGATGCATGGATGAGGGGTGAATTATTTCTTGATGAGTTTGGTTCATGTGAGGAGTGAGTGGTTTTTGGCATTTGGGTGTATGGTGAACTTACATTGAGCTCATTGGATGTGTTACAAGGGTTTAGTTTCTTCCTCCAAATGGGTTTCACACTTATTTTGGCTACCCTTGATGGTTTGGATGTGGGTTTGTTAGAGATATCATTGGTGGAGGTTATGATTATGATGATGAGGTTGAGGGATGTATTTATAGTAGAGGCAATGTTTATATTAGGAAGAATGACATTTAAGGATCGATCAGAAAATGTTTTGGATTTCGGGAAATAGTAGCTATGTATAGGGGGTATATGGTCAAAGATGGATCGAAAAAACTGTTTTACCCGTGATCTACCTAGGCCCGGTCCCCTTTATTTGGGGGTCGGTCCCTTAAAGATACGGGGACCGCCCTTTGTGAATTAAGGGGGCCACCTACTGCTATTTCCCAGGTTTCCCAAAATTGATTTTTCTTAAAATTTTGTGTGGGGTTTTGGTAATGCTTGATTGGGGTGATTGTTTTCTTGAGATGGTTCATGATAAGGAGTGAGTGGTTTTGGCATTGGTGTAGGTAAGTTTACATTAAGCCCATTGGATGTGTTATAAGGGTTTAGTTTCTTCCTCCAAATAGGTTTCACACTTATTTTGGCTACCCTTGATGGTTTGGAAGAGGGTTTGTTAGGAGATATCATAGGTGAGGATGATTGTGATGATGATGGATGAGAATGTATTTATAATGGAGGAAAGGTTTAAATTGGGAAGAATGGACATTTAAAGGATCAAATCCAATAAATGTTTGTGAATTTAGAGAAACAGTAGTTAAGTCTAGAGGGTATTTGGTGAAAGGGAGGTGAAAGTACTGTTTTACCCGTGTTAGCTAGGTCGGTCCCCTTAATTAGGGGTAGGTCCCCTTAAAATTAAGGGGGCCGCCCTTTATGAATTAAGGGGGCCGCCTACTGGCATTTCCCAGATTTAAAAAAAATGTGAGGGTTTCAGTTTTGGTGGTTGATTTGCAGCAAGTCTATCCTTTTATGGCAATTAAGATATTTTAGCACATAACAATTAAGCATTCAATAAGATATAATGCATAGTTTTGGCATGTAGACATATAAAGATAAGAGAGGAAGGCTAAACAAGATATAATGCACAAAAAGTTTACTTAGCAAGAGGATTAACAAGATAAACCAAATTTAAAAAAAAATTATGTTCAGTGGGTGGCCCCCTTAAATTCTGGCTAGCCCCCTAAAAATTAAGGGGGCCGCCACCTGTTGAGAAATTATTTCTCAGATTTTTGACAAATAGTTCATTATTAATTTTTAGTGCTGAAAACTTAGTCAATTTGTTCCATCATTCCTAGACCTAAGCGTAAGTAGTTAAATGGTTCACGTTTAAGTGGCTTAGTTAGAATATCGGCTATGTTGTCTTCCGATGAGACCTTTTCTAAAGAGATATTCCCTTTTTGAACATTATCACGAAGGAAGTGGTGGCGAATTTCTATGTGTTTAGTTCGTGAGTGTTGAACGGGATTCTTACTTAAGTCTATAGCCCCTTTGTTGTCACACATTATTGGAATATTGTCTAACCTAATGCCATAGTCTATGAGAGCTTGTTTCATCCATAGTGCTTGTTGACATGCCTTTCCGGCACTAACATATTCCGCTTCGGTTGTGGAGATAGCAAGAGCGGTTTGCTTCTTTGAAAACCAAGATGTTAAACAACATCCCATGAATGTGCAAACACCACTAGTGCTCTTGCGATCAACGTAATCTCCCGCATGATCCGAATCCGCATAAACTATTGTTTCTATGCCGGATCCCTTGGGATACCATAATCCCAAATGCATAGTGCCTTTAATGTATCGGAAGATACGCTTAACCGCTTCTAGGTGAGAGGTTTTGGGATCCTCTTGAAAGCGTGCACAAAGGCAAACACTAAACATGATATCGGGTCTACTTGCCGTTAAGTATAATAAACTACCTATCATGCCTCTATATTTGGTATTATCTACGGACTCACCTTCTTCGTCCCTTGTGAGTTTGGTTTCCGTAGACATGGGGGTTTTCATTGGCTTAGAGTCTTCTAGTCCAAATTTCTTAAGCATTTCCTTAATATATTTTGATTGATTGAAAAATATTCCATCATTTAATTGTTTTATTTGTAATCCTAAGAAAAAGTTTAGTTCCCCCATCATACTCATTTCAAACTCATCATGCATGATCTTGGCAAAGTCATCACACATTTCTTGACAAGTTGATCCGAATATAATGTCATCAACATATATTTGGACGATAATGATGTTGGAGTCTTTCTTTTTAGTGAAGAGAGTGTTATCTACCATTCCCATAGAATAATTATGTTTAATAAGAAAGGCTTTTAGTCGATCGTACCAAGCTTTTGGAGCTTGTTTTAGACCATAAAGAGCTTTCTTAAGTTTATAGACATAATTAGGTTTTGCGAAGTCAATGAATCCCGGAGGTTGTGCCACGTAAACCTCCTCATTGATAACACCGTTAAGGAATGCACTCTTCACATCCATTTGGTATAACTTAAAATCTAGTGCACAAGCATAAGCTAAAAGTATTCTTATGGACTCTAGTCTAGCTACGGGTGCATATGTTTCATCATAATCAATTCCTTCTTGTTGATTATAACCTTGGGCGACCAACCTAGCTTTGTTTCTTGTTACGACCCCATTTTCATCGAGTTTATTTCTATATACCCATTTTGTTCCTATAATGGTCATATCCATGGGATTTGGGACTAGTTCCCAAACATCATTTGTTATAAATTGATTTAGTTCCTCTTGCATGGCCATTACCCAATTTTCATCTTTTAGTGCCTCATTTATATTTTTAGGTTCTATTGTTGAAATAAAGCAAAAGAAATTGCTTTTCTCTTGAGCTTGCGACCTAAGTGTTCTTTGATTTAGATTACCAATAACATTTTCTAGGGGATGACTTTTAGATTCTTTAATGTTTATTATTTGATTATTTTCTAATGAAATGTCTTCAAGATCATTGCCTATGGGTTTTGTTTTACTAACCTCAATAGCTTCTTCTTCGACTAATTCATCATCTTCCAATGGTGATGTTTTAGGTGGAGGAGGAGTCTCATCGAAAGTTACATTTAATGATTCTTCTACTTTCATTGTTTGTTTGTTAAGTATTATGTAAGCTTTACTATTTTGCGAATATCCTAGGAAAACACCTTCATACGACTTTGGGTCGAACTTGGTTAGGTAATCTTTTGTATTAAGAATAAAACATTTACTTCCGAATACTCTAAAATAGTTAAGGTTTGGTTTCCTTCCTCTTAACAACTCGTATGGAGTTTTTCCCAAAATACGTCTAATAGAAACTCTATTAATTATATAAGTTGATGTATCGATCGCATTGCACCAAAATTTTTGAGGAATGGATTGTTCATTTAACATGGTTCTACTCATTTCTTGTAAGGTGCGATTTTTTCGTTCTACTACCCCATTTGATTGTGGAGTACGAGGAGCGGAAAAATTGTGAGATATCCCATTTAAATCACAATATTTTCCAAATTGTACTTCATTATCAAATTCCCGACCATGATCCGTTCTAATTGATACAATAGAACATCCTAATTTGTTTTGGATCATTTTGCTAAATATTTCAAATTCTTCGAAGGCTTCGGTTTTATTTGCTAAGAATCTAGTCCAAGTGTATCGAGAATAGTCATCTACAATTACTAAGGTATAACGATTTCCTCCATAGCTTCGTATGGCGGAGGGGCCAAACAAATCCATGTGAAGTAGTTCTAAGCATCTAGTTGTTGAGACTATATTTTTGGCCTTGTGACTTACGTGAGCTTGCTTTCCAACTTTGCAAGCATCACAAAAATGTTGGTCGTATTTAAGTTTAGGTAGATTTCTAACTAATTCTTTAGACGCTAATGATTGAATTAGTTGCATATTAGCATGACCTAATCTTCTATGCCATAGTGTGGAATTTTCGTCTAATGTTGCAAGGCATATTTTGTCTTCCGGTTTATTTCCTAGTTTCATTACATATAATCCTCCTTTCCTAATTCCTTTACCTATAACTTTTTCGTTTTTGATTATTTCGCTATCGTGTTCGGTAAATATTACTTTGCACTTATTATCACATATTTGACCTATACTAAGCAAGTTATAAGTTAAGTTATCTACGTGCTCAACATTTTCAATTATTAAGGAGTCTTGAGAAATCGTACCTTTGCCTATGATTTTACCGCGTAAGTTGCTTCCGAAAATTACGTTACCTCCGTTGTATGCTTTGTATGAAGAAAACAACTTTCGATTACCGGTCATGTGTTTTGAACATCCACTATCTTTAATCCATTCATCGGGTTTCAAGTTTACTCCTAAGCATATTTCATCGGGCGCTTGAGCTACAAGGCAAACTTCATCTTTAGTCTTTTCCACCTTATCTTCTCCATTGTCGCTCCATACTCCTCCAATGAATGCTCTTTGATCAGTGTTCTTTGGCGGCTTTGAACATTCTCCAATGAAATGATTTGGGTCACCACATCTAAAATATTTTCTTTCACTTTTATCGTAACCATCATTTCTACTTCTTTGGAATGTTTTTCTATCGCCTCGTGGTTGTCTTGCAAATCTTCTTTGTCTCTTGAAGAATTTATTGAATTCCTTTACGGCCATAGCATACTCTTTGTCTTCACTATCGGAACTTGAGTTATCTTCATCACTTACTTCCTTTTTCACTTTTAATGCAAGTAATCTACTTTGTTCTTTCTTGCCTTTAACCGTTTCTACGTCTTTCTTAATTACTTTTTCATAAACTTTCAAGTTTCCAATTAGTTCGTCAAGAGATAAGGTTGTTAGATTCTTTGATTCTTCAATCGCCATAACTTTCGCGTGCCATTTTAGATGTAGTGCCCTAAGAAATTTCCTAACACAATTCTTGCTAGAAAAACTTTTATCAAGTGCTTTTAGACTAGTAATAATAGTGTTAAATTTAGCAAAGGCATTATCTATTGATTCCTCTTCCGGAATCATAAATTGTTCATATTGTTGAACAAGGAGATCTATTTTGTTAGCTTTGACTTGATTATTACCTTGATGAGTGATTAGTAAAGTATCCCAAATTTCTTTTGCGGTTTGACACATAAAAATTCTTTCGTATTCTTTACGTGGCAAAGCATTATAAATTATCATTTTAGCTTTATTATTTTTTGCAAGTTTCTTTTTAAGATCATCATCTTGTTTATGAAAAGATACAATTTCATCCTTTTTAGTTTCGGGATTAAATTGAATAGGAGGAAAATCACCATCGGTAATAACATGCCAAAGATCTAGATCTTTTGACTTCACATAAGTTTCGAATCTATTTTTCCAATAAATAAATCCATTACTTTCAAAAAGTGGTGGTCTTTGCATAGATTGCCCTTCTAAATATTTTTCCGATTCCATAGATCGATTCAAGTTTTAAAATACAATTTATTTTAAAAATCTTGTTTAAGTCGTATTTAAGTTTAGGTAGATTTCTAACTAATTCTTTGGATGCTAATGATTGAATTAGTTGCATATTAGCGTGACCTAATCTTCTATGCCATAGTGTGGAATTTTCGTCTAATGTTGCAAGCATATTTTGTCTTCCGTTTATTTCCTAGTTTCATTACGTATAATCCTTGTTCCTAATTTCCTTTTACCTATAACTTTCGTTTTTTGATTATTTCGCTATCGTGTTCGGTAAATATACTTTGCATTTATTAATCACATCTTTGAACCTACACTAAGCAATTATAATTAAGTTTATCTATGTGCTCAACATTTTCAATGATTAAGGAGTCTTAGAATCGAATAACCTTTGCCTATGATTTTACCGCTAAGTTGCTTTCCGAAAATTACGTTTACATCCGTTGTATGTTTGTATTAGAAAACAACTTCGAATACCGGTCATTGTGTTTTTGAGCATCCACTATCTTAATCCACATCATAACGGGGTTCCAAGTTTACTCCTAAGCAATTTCATAGAGGGCGCATGAGCTACAAGATCAAGTTTCATCTTTATTCTTTTCTCCACTTCACCTTCTCCATTGTCGCTCCATCTCTTCCAATGAATTCTATTTTAGTCGGTGTTCTTTGGCGGGCTTTGAACATTCATGAGGGGCGCGATAAAGTGATTGGGTCACCATATCTAAAATCATTTTCTTTCACTTTTAATCATAGTAATCATCATTTCTATTCTTTGGAATGTTTTTCCTATCGCCGCGTGGGTTGTCCTTACAAATCTTCCGCGGGTTTAGAAAAGAGGGGGAAGGAGGGGGATATGTCTTATGCGGCTATCTTGGAGGCATACTCTTGAAGAAATTCTGAATCATTTACGCCCATAGCATACTCTTCGTCTTAATATCGAAGGCTTGAGCTTTTCTTCATCACTTACTTTCCTTTTTTTCTACTATTTACGAGGAGCAGGGGAGTAGAGGGAGTACTTTGTTTCTTCCCTGCCTTTTGACGCATTTCTATTCTACATCTTTCTTATTACTTTTCTCATAAACTTTTAAGTTTCCAATTTAGTTTCGTCAAGAGGTAAGGTTGTTAGATTCTTTGATACTTTTAAATCGCCGTGACTTTTCGCGCCGCCATTTTGGATGTAGTGCCCTAAGAAATTTCCTAACACAATTCTTGCTAGAGAAACTTTCATCAAGTGCTTTTAGACTAGTAATAATAGTGTTAAATTTAGCAAAGGCATTATCTATTGACTCCTCTTCCGGAATCATAAATTGTTCATATTTTTGAACAAGAAGATCTATTTTGTTAGCTTTGACTTGATTATTACCTTGATGAGTGGGCCGCCCGTGTATTTAAGGGGGCCGCCCTAGGCTAGAGGCTCCCCAGTTTGTCTTTTGTGTAGGGGAATTTTCTAGAACATTTCTAGCCGTTTATGTCCGAAAATTTGAATTTTTCTCATCATTTATTTTGATAAAACATTTCTTTTAATTGTAGAAAATGTTTTGTAATGTTTATAAAAATGTCTACAACATTTAATAAAATTATAAGGTTGAATAAAAATTTCCTTTGGATCATAAAATGGCATTAACATTTTGTTTATTCATAAACCTTTAAGTGACTAAATTGTTCAAAATGAAAAATTAAACTACTAATTAATTGTTTACGTTTAATTTTACATTGAACATTTTTATATTTTGTTGATTTATCAAAACGTTTAGGATGTTGAAAAATTAATAATGTTTTTAGGCATTATTTCTATCTAACATACTGGTTATAGACCCAGACCTTAATAAACAAACATGTTCTCTTATAACCTTGGTTCTGAATGGCGCAATCTGTATAGATCCCGATAAACACTTAGCCGAGAGCGCGAGCGAGCGCGCGCGAACCACAAATCAACTAAGAAAAGAGATGAAAGAGAGTGCGGTTAATTTTGAGAGAAGAAATTAGGAGAGAGAGTTGAGAGAAAATAGAAAAGTGTAATTATGAATGAAATCAACTAACTTTTCCTAGGTGGAAAAGTTACTTATATACCCCGACACGATAAGTGACGTTCAAGATATTTGACTAGGACACGGGCTCGGGTTTTGCTTGGGATTAAACCCGAAACATATACAATATTAGATTAACTATCGAAGCCCCGATTCTCTGATACTTTCCTATTACCAATGTTTAACTAATTGATTTGACCGAGACTAAAATACATAATGGACCTAACTTCAGTTCGACCAATATTTGAGGCTAACAATCCTCCCCCGAAGTGATTTCAATGATACACTTTCACCTTTATTAGATCAATGAGATTAGCTTTTTGTCGTTAACTCATGTGGTCTATGGTATTCTATTTGTTTTAGTTGTAGTTTTGTCCTTCCATGCTTTGTGATCTTGACTTTGAGCCTTTGTCATTGTCTTCATCGTCTTTGCCATCTTGCGATCTTGTGTCCTTTGACCAACAATTCTCATACCTATGCTTCATTCTTGAAAGCTCAAATTAAGAGTTAGCGGAAGAATTTGACTTTAAATCTGAGTCTTTTCATGATAAATTATTCTTTATAGAATGAGCAATATGAACATTGGTTAATGGAATCGACTTTTGTTTGCTTAGGGATACGTATCACACCGGTTTTTAACCTGCAGGTTTACTTTAGTGATAATCAAGAAAATTGTTTGGAAAATCAATCGACGTATTACCGTAAAAGCATTTGTAACACATCAGGAGTTTTAATCTTTATCAAAATTCACAAACAGTAAATTCATTTACTGACAAATCGATATCCAGTTGTCACAAGTTGATTCATAATAGAATCTCGCAAGATCACCTACCGAGAGCTTGTTTGAGTTGACTTAAGCAAGATTTCCATGTCATTGTGAATACATAAGTATCACTCACTCGGATGTTCTGGTAAATATCACAACGATATTGCGTAAGACTCTTGATAACATCTTGTGAACCTGATGATGTTCAACAAGTGTTTGAAATGGAATTGTCCCTCAACCGAGATTTAGATTGATCTTTGGGCTCTTATACTTCGAATTAGTGCATTTTAGGAGAGAGAGTGAGTACTCGAGGCTGGAGCATATTGCCACCTGTTTAATATCAACGATCTCCGGAGTTGAGATGCAATAGATAACGTAATGTATCTCCGTGACAATTGAGACAAGATTTCTGTTAAGAGAAACCCAATGGCTGGGAAGGGTTGTGCATTACAATCACACACTGGGTCTATGATGTCCATTTTCCATACCACAATCTTCTTGTGATTCTGATAGAGTATTATTGACCCGTTTTCTTCTGCCTTAAGTGAAGGAGGGCCGTTTTGTTTAGACCCTTTTATCCATACATTTTTTTTTTTTCATTCTACAACACCTTCATTGCTTACCAGACGTCCTTACTCAACACTTGTTGCGATTGGTTCCAGTGTAGCTCAATCTTAGTCGGTCATTATTCCAATATACATCATCTCAATCATACCTAGGACTGCTATTCTAAACTTTGGATTATCCTGGGTAGATCCTCCAGTTCTGTTGGATCATAGGATTGATTTCCTAACCTAACCACTTAAAGACTTAGAATTCGTCGTGAAATTAAGAGTTGTTGGGTATAAGATCAAATCCCATAAAACCTTTTCTTCCTTTTCAGCACATTGAGTCGAAATAACACATATTTTAATACATTTTCCTCCCCTTATTTTAAATATAAACACTTAGTTTTTTGAAAATACTTTTGTGATTAAAATATGTCTTGAAAATTCTGTGGGGATAAAATATTATCAGCATGAATGGTTTGGAACATTTTGATAATGTTTTAAATACATAAGAGTTGTCGTTGTTGATGTATCCAAAAACATTAAAGCTTTGTTTTTTGAAAAACTCCCCCTCAAAAATAGGACCAATTGAGAAATTGTTGTCTTTTGAAAACATTGTGAGAGGTTGGTAGTGTTAAACACACAAATTTGAAGAAAGATTATGAATTGTCCATCGAGAAATTCTTGAAAAAAAAATTGTGTTCAAAGTTTTGAAAAACCAGATGTTATAGGACTTCTCTTCTAACGAAGGGTAAGCGCAATGAAACGTAACACTATCCTTTTTCTGAGCAAAAAACATTGAATGTCTTTTAGAACTAAGCACAAGACCAGAAACGTTATTTTCTCGTTGTGAGGATAATTTAATAAACCTTCATTTATATGAAGTCCGTTAATGTACTGATATTTGCACATAAGCCATCTAGAAAATTAGAATATGACTTGTTTTGAAACTAGTGTATTTGCAACTCTCGCTCGAAACTTCATTTACACACTCTGTGTCAATGTAATCGACATTTTTAAGCACGTAAATTTTAATCGATACCAATAACATGTGAGAAGAATCTTTTTGGAATTTTCCAGTTTTTTGATTTTTGTATTTTCCTTTTGAAGGTTTATATTTTGTATTTTGCTTTTCTTCAAAAATATGTACATGGTGATTTTGAATGATGATATCAAGCAGTCTCAATTGTCGAACCCTCAGATCAGCTGGAGAGTCAAACATCTCATAACCAATCCTTCTGACAGATACTTAAACCGATCCTCAGAGAAGGGCTTTTCGAAACATTTCAGCTAATTGGTATTCAGATCAAACAAAATAATAATTCAATTATACCATTTTTAACCTGTTCCTTTATGAAATGATACCGAGTATAGATGTGCTTTGTTCGCGAATGTTATACGGGGTTGCATGATATTGCTATGGCTGACTAAGAGTCGCAGTACAATGGTATTTTGTTGTAGTTGAAGCCATAATCTTGAAGCTGTATCCTCATCCACATTACTTGAGCACAACTTGTAGATAACGCCACGTACTCTGCCTCTGCTGAAGAACATTAACAATTTAGTTTCTGTTTCTTGACATCCCAACTTACTAGCTTGTCAACCAAGGAACTTTATCCGTACCAGAAGTCTTTTAGTATACTAGTAGGTCGGGATGCATCCGGCATGATCAGCCCGCTAAAAAATGCGTTAGTTCAAAGCCAATCCTTGGATACCAGACACCCATGTTAATGGTACCCTTTAGGTATTTAAAGATTCTTTTAACCTCCTTGAGGTGCTTTTTGAGTTGGTCGTAAGCTTGATAACCTGCACAATAGCATCTTGCTTGCACTAAGTCGTTCTACTAGAATGTCAAGTACTGAGTTGACAATTTTACCACGATAATCAAGATTGGTCCTATAACGGGTACTTCTCCACTCAAATCAACATCTTATTTGCGGTTGTGTAGCCCAATGATTTACCAAATGTGAGAGACATTTGTCCATATTATGCTTTTTCGGAATTTCTAAAGCGTACTTGGGCCTGATTGATAAAAATACCTTTTTGGGACTGGTGGATCTGTAGTCCCTTAAAAAGAACTCATCTCTCCCATTAAGGACATTTCAAATCTACTTGTGGCATTAACTTTTCAAATCTTTTTTGAATATTATATTTAGGGTTTGTAGACCCAAAAAATTATGTCACAACGAAATCTTGCACTTGATAGAATATCTTCCCCGTATTTATCTTGAATAAAGTTGGGTCAATTGTACCTATTAGTGAAGCCTTTGACATCAGGAAGTTGGAAAGTTTCAACATACCAGGCTCTTTGGAGCTTTATTTAATCCATACAAGTCCGCTTTCCATCCTTCCTCAGAAAGGTAGACTTTCTGGATTGATATGTGATCAACGAACCCTTCTGGCTGAGCAACATAAACCTCCTCCTTCAATGGACCATTAAAAATGTTGTTTTCACGTCCATCTGATAGATTGGAAAAGACTTGTGTGCTGTGTAGGCAACGAAAATACGAACTGCTTCCAAGCGAGCAACCTTGTGCAAAATGAGTCTTCAAAATCAAGTACCCTCATCCTGAGCATAACCTTTAGACTACAATTTTGTGCTTTGTTGCGAATTAACAAGTTTGAATCTTCATCCTTCTTGTTCTTCCATAACCACTTTAGCTTTATAATCATCTTGCCAAATGGTTTGTCGACTAGTTCCCAGACTTTTAGTCTGTCGAACTGATAAAGTTCATCATGCATTGCTTCGATCCATGCAGAATTAGCCATTGCCTCCTTAATGTTGTTCGGTTTAACAATACTCACCGTAAGCGCGAACATACACATTTTAGGATCTGTGGCAAGCTGTCGTCTTGTTTGAACTGGCATGGTTGGATTTCCACGAACTTGTTCTAATAGATGATCTCTGGTCTATCGGTAATCATGACTTTATGGTTGAAATGAATGCACATCGGTATTATCAATGTTGCGTGAGGATGACTCATCAATTTCTTGTACCCGTGTACAAAAAGGATTGATAAATTCAGCTTCTTAAAATGATGCATTCGGTGTTTGATCATTGTTTTTGTCCTCAGCATGATCGTGTGTTGGAGTGTAGTATTCTTCAATTAAAGGACTGAAGAGAAATTCTAACTCTTGATGTGACGAATCTGTCTTCTCTGCTGTAGGGACAACATTTTGTCTTGGGGGCACGGGGTCAGAGTTGTCATAATCTAACGCCTTTTGTCCTTGAGGAACGAGGCCTGAAGTGACATTTTCAACAAACATCTCTTGTCGCTGTAGTGCGAGGGTCTGAATCTGTTGTGATCAGACATCATTTGGTTTGATTTCATCAAGCTTGATATGATATACTCCACTATAAGCGTGTTCACTGTTGTAAACACATATACCTTCGACAGAGTAGAAAATATATAAATATATTATTGAAAGTTCAATATTATATTATAATAGATATTTATATAATAATCCCACCATGACACATGGATCCCCTTTTTCTTTTCATCTTATCCAAAATTTCCCCACATCAGTTCTGTAACAAATGCAACCAAAGATTTGAAGATGTTTTATTAAGGTTTCCTGTCATTAATATGATACTCATCTTTCCCAGAGCCGATATGATGATTGATTCTGTTATGATATACATTGCTATTGCAACTAGCTTCAAGCCCAAAATGAATAATGGAAGCTAGAAGCCTGAAACATCGTTCGAGCAGCCTTAACAAGTGTACGGTTCTGTCTTTCGACAACGCATTCGAGGAGTGGAAGTATGATGTTCAATGCCTTCTTCTTTGAAATAAACATGGAGTGTCTTATTCAAAAACTTTGTGCCTCTGTCAGTACGGACACTAATATCATGAGCTTGAAGATTGCGTTGAATCATCGTGAGAAAGTCTTAGAGAACTTCCTGGTGTTTCATCAAATCATTGGTCGTAGAAAAAGAGTCCAAGTGTATCTTGAATAGTCATCAACAATCACTAGAATATATTTCTTCCCATTTATGCTTGCAACCCGTATTGGACCACACAAGTCCATATGAAGCAAATTCAGCCTTCCTTTGGAACTTGGAACAGCTTTTGACTTAAATGAGCTTCTTTTTGCTTTACTTATTCACAAGAGAACAAAGTTTGATCCTTGCATATTTCAAACTTAGGAAAGCCTGTCCACAATATCTTTCTTTGAGAGTAAGTTGAGTACATCCGAAGTTAAGATGAGAAAGTCTTCGATGCCATAACCATGCTTGAGTTGGTGAAGCTTTAGCCATGAAACAGATTAGAGTTGAAGAAGTGTTTCCTTGAGAGATATTTGTGTAGAGATCGGATCCACGATTACAAGTTAGTAAATCGTTTTCCCTGAGATCTCTCACAAAACAAGTAGATTTCCTAAAGCAACCTCCAAATCCCCGCAATCACAGAATTGACCACCGCGAACATATTGTGATTGAGGCCTTCGACGTCATAAACCCCGTTTTGAATCGGACATTTCCTTGATTTCAGTGATCACTATAACCAAAATTGGAGCAAATTGATCATTTTCCAAAATGAACAGTACCCATAATTTCTCCATAAAAATTACCAACAGCTTAAGATTGCCCGTCATGTGCTTTGGGTGCATTCCAGAGTCAAACAATGAATAGATGAGTTTTGTACAATCTGCAAGAGATTAGAGGACGATGGAACATGTGGAACAAATTGGATCCTAAAGGAAATTATGATACTTCAAGACATTAGTAATCCTATAGACAAGTCTATAGTTGGGACTAAACTCTGTTGATACTTCCTCTTAATCCTGTTTTAGGCATCCTATAATCTTTTTGTCCTATTGGCTTTGTGTCCATGTTATATCCCTAGATGGACATGTTTTAGCTAACCACCATTTCCATTCCTGATTTGTATTCTCATAACAACACCTTATAGTAACATCATGGATTTCTAAATATTGGTATCTGATGCAACGTTCTTCTTAGGGGTGTTGCCAATAGATTTTGTTCTTTTTTCTCTTGGTTTTTTTTTTTTTTTTATATAAAAAAAAAACTAGCACTAATAGGCACAACATAGCTTCTTAGTTCAAGCGTTCACGTCATTCAAGTATCTAGAAACACAAGCATCATGCTTAGAATTAAACACACATTTTCCACATTTAGCACAAACAGCATTCACATTCGAAGTTCTAGAATTTGAACTGTCATTACACGTAGTTACAGACTTTGTTTTCTTAGAAATACTAGATATCCTATGATGGTCTTCTACTTCCTTCTTTTTAAACTTCACTTGACTATTGTTTAGCACGAGCTTATCTTTAACTTGATAGCACTTAAGCTATGGTCTACTAACACTAATAGTGTGATTTACTCCTGTAGATTTAGACACGTGAGGATTAGTATTCCTTGAAGCATGAGGCAACTGTGGTGTTCTAGATTGTGTTGTGGTAGTGGAAATTCTATACATTCCTAGTTTAAGCACATTCGAGTGTATTTCCGCTTGTTTTCAATTCTGGGGCAAATTCTGTTGAGTGACTTGTTTAAATAAACCATTCCGACAACATTAGTTTTATTAACCGACCAATTTAGCGTTTGGAAAACTTCTCATTTCAGGAGAATTTGAAAAAGGAGTCCGTTTTCCTAAAACTGATGGTTTTGGAATCCGTTGAGCATTTGGTTATTCGAACAACATATTGTTTACCAACTGAGTTTCCACAAACTTTCCTTTGCATTTCTCAAATGAGTTTCTTTAACTCACTGATGGCGATGTTCTTGTCTTGGCCTTTGAGCTTTCAAATCCTGTTATTTCATGATATTGTTTCACGTTCTTTCGAAATACATTTGATATCCATTTTTCTTTGCAAAATGATTGTTTTTCATTGTTCTTTATCATTGTTTGAAGCAAGTTCAGAGAAATCCGAGTGGTTTTCACGTTTAGCAAAACTCCTTCAAAAGTCTTATTATGAACTTCTTTGTTAACAATTCAGTTTGTTTTCGAAAGCTTTGTGCAAGACATTCACATTCTTGACTTTATGAAGATACAAGCATTGTAAATCAGCATGAGAGCATTTAAAATCAGACAGAGCTGCAAAATCACAAACGATGAACATCTTTAGACACACACTCTCGAGAAGTAAGATCATATAGTTTGAAAATCACCTTTTCAGATTCACAAGTTCGTCAACATCTTTTCAGGATTTAACGTACTCATAATCTTCATGCATTTTGTTTTAAGTTCATGTCAAAACGAAAACTATCAATTTGAGTTTTTTATGGAAGAGGCATTAATAAGTTTTTATCAAAAGTTCCATATCATGAGCAGTTGGCACACAGAAACAACTACTAGTATGTTTACGCCAAGTTTAATCAACAATTTCTATAAATTAATTGATGTTAAATGTCATGTCGTTAAAAAATTGTCTACTTTTACTAATGGATTCTAAAACGGGTAGAAAGGCAATGTTTTTAGCAATGTTTGGTTTTGTTCTAACAAACGGTTTTCTCCACATTGTCTTCCTAACTTCTTTTGTGCGTTCCAACCGATAATGATACTCTAGTGATGGTGCTTTGAAAATTTCATAAAGACTAGTATGTTTTGTGTAATCATATGGTTTAACATAATCTTTATTCAATTTTAATCTACTCTCATTTGCAAGAGTCATGGTCTCTTCCCTATTGGGGCCAAATCTGTTTGCAAGATCAGAAGTATCATATGGGATCTCATACAAACAGGGCTTTTCAGATTGAGCTTTCTTGAGGTACCTTGGATTAGCAAAGGTTGGTCTACCATTATATGTCGAGCATTTGGGTGCTAACATATGAATGGTCTGAATTGACTGATTACGAGTATAAACAATTTCATTCAAAAACTTTAATTGTTTGTCCATTTCAATCATCTTGTCAATATCTTTTTCTTCCTTAACCTTTAAATCCGAAATGACCTTACTTTTCTCTTTGAGTTGACCTTCAAATTGTGACTTTGTTAAAAGACTCCTTTTTACTAACTCATCGTGTTTTTGATTGACAACTGAAATTTCATAGGCTTTAGTTTTTAAACCTTCTTTTATGTCAATGTCTTTACGAGCTAATAGTCCTAGAGTTTCATTTAACTTTGTTTGAAGAATGTCATAATCAATCGTCCGGTCATTAAAGGCTATGTACTTCTCAAGCTCATTCTGTTTGTTCTGAAGTGCAATAAGACAACTATCCCGACAACTAGTAGCCTCCCCCAGAGCCCTACTAGTCTCATCAAGGTTAGTTTTGCACTCCTCTAGTTCTTGAGTCAATGATGCGTTTGCTTTCTTTAATTGCTTTAAAATCGTTTTGTTTTCCTCAGTATCAAGAGTTAAATTTGCAATTAAATTAGCAAGCGCAGCACGCTCATCAGCACATTCTGCAGTATTATTCTCAGAATGTTGTCTTTCATTGGCAAACACATTATTTTCATCATTGTTTTGTACCTGTTCCAATGGCTGTTCAGTTGAACTGGATTCTTCTGGTAAGACCTCCTGAATCTTTGCCATGAAACTGTAATGTGCTTCCAATTCCTGTTCATCAATCTCTTCATCCGTGTCCGCTAGCCAATCAGCTTGCTCAGCTTGCAGTGGAACACCTTGTTCAGCTTGTTTGCACATCATCATCTTTTCCTTGTGATACGAGTAGTCTTTAACACGCTTTGGCTTCCTGCATTCCTTTGCATAGTGGCCAAATCCCTTGCAGTTAAAGCACTGTATCCCATTCTGTTGCACTACCTGACTTCCTACAGTTTCCCTAGCCCCAGCAACTGTCATTGTCCTTTGATTCCCAAACTGCCCTGACTGATTGTCGTTGTTATACCTTGGTGTGGTATCTTCAGTCTTGTTCCTGGAGTTTGAAGAAGTTCGAAGGTTGTTGTTGGTAGGTTTGTAGAGCCTTTTGAAATACTTTGCAAGGAGTGCCAAATTCTTTTGCATCACTTAGAGCGGATTTTGAATCCAGCTCGTGAAGTGTTTCTCTGCATTGAGAAGTGTTTCTAATTTATTCATGTCTTGAGATAACTGAAAAGAGAAAGTTCGTAAAACTATCACCCAAAGAGTTGTGCAAATGCTTGTTGATACAATATAACTCCTGTTGATCGAGAAGTTAGAGTGGTTGATTTAAGTGCAATTAATTTGTTTCAAAGGAGTTTTCTTTGAAAACTTTGCTTGCCTTGCAGTATCATTATCTCTGATCCATCCTCTAAAACTGAACACCCGAAGATGAAGTAACCGGTGTTCCCATTTTTTAATCGGAATTATGAATGTGAAAGATTTTGTTTGATTCTTATGTGGATATTGTGATTGAAGTGTGGTTTTTTGTAAGCAATTCACGTTCACGGGATTTTACACGTCCTAATGATTAAAACCGATTATATGACTTAACGGATTTTCCAGAAACCAATAGAAAACCGTGAATGATTTGATGCGAATCAGCGGGCCCAAAATTCCAGAAAAAAAAAAAACTGAAAAATGTCAAAAAAATCATGGTAAACAAGCTTTTTGGGCCTCGAAAAATCCTTTAAACCGCGTCAAAGATGTTACAGCGAGATCCTCTCATTTTTCTCTTCGATTTGAGAAGGTCACTGGGCCTAAAACGGAGTTTACGGATCAAAGTTTATGGCTGGTTTACTGAAACCCTTTCGTCACACAAAAAAAATTTCCTTCAGGTCCAAAAAAATTTCTCTGTTCTTTCGCACTCATCGTCATCATCGGCTATCTTTCGATCACATTCGTTCGATCGCTCGTTCGATATCGCTGTCGTAATCGATCGCAGAACGTCTCGATTGCTCTTCGATCGCTCGTTCGATCTCTCTCGGTTCGATCGCGATCTTGTGTCCGCCTCGTTCGATTCCGCTTTGGCCGTCCGCCGTTCGATCGCTTGTTTCGAGTCCGCTTGTTCGAATCGCTTTGTTTCGATCCACTAGTTCGGGGGTCCGTTTTCTTCGGATCCCGTAAGTTCGGTCCCCAGCTATAGTTCGAGTCTCTCGTTCGATTCTCGAAAATTTCGCTCGTTCGATCGTTGAGGTTTTCCGCTCATTCGATCCACACGTTTCCTCTCGTTCGATCCAAGCGTTTTTACTCGTTCGATCGTGACGTTTTTCGCTCGTTCGATCGTTCTTCACGAAAATTTCCGCTCTTTTTTTTTTCACTCGTTCGATGCCAACGTTTTACAACACCCAAATTGAGCCACGAAATAAAAATGCTTACCGAGTGCCACAAATAACCCAACGAAACTGCCGATCCGTATAAGCTTATCACAACAAAAAAAACCACGAAATCCACCCGAGGCTCTGATACCAATTGTAGGAACCCGATTTAATGCTTCACTTCATAACACGAAACACGAATCGAAGAAAACTAGAGAGAGAGAGAGAGACGAAATAGAGAGAGAGTTGAGAGAGTTGAGAGAGAAAATGAGATGGAAAAGAAAATAGATTTTTATGAAAAAAGATATTTTCTAAATAAGAAAAATATCTATATATATTTAGAATAATTTTATAAAATACTAAATATTTAATATACCCCCTTCACATTTAATGTTAGCGCGTGATAAATAACTATGACCCCCGGGCTCGGTTTTTTTTGGGTTAAACCCGAAATATATACAATATTATAGATTAACTATCGAGCCCGATTTTCCGATATTATCCTGTTACAAAACATAAACTAATTAAAAACCGAAGTCGCATCCGTAGAGTGACCGAGCTTCCGTGTACAACGCAGAAAAAATTGAGGCAAACATATTACGTGACCACAACGAAAGCCCGGAAAGTTGCCATTTACGACATCCACAAAGCCTGTTTGTTAAGTTGAATTCACGAATGTACTGACCGTCAGAAATTCGTATTGATATTGCGTTAAACCAACCTTTAACAACCCATGTCGCACTTTTCACTTTTTTTTTTGCCACTGATTGTGTTGCTGCCCAAATCTGTATTATATCGTACGTCATATTTGCTACAATAGTAGATAAACAAGAATGAATATAGAAGTTGTTATCAACGAAAAAATAGTTGTATAATCTGTTTTCAAAGAATAATACCTCCAGTTGTCGACGTTTATAGTACCATTTCTTTGCACCATCGCATATACGGTACGCTCTTCTCCGCTAAACTTAACACGGGCTCTTTTCTATATATACACCACAAGCAATTGACAGACTCCCACTATTTGAAGTCAGGTAATTGAACGCACTAGGAGGGCAATGCGCTCAAGAGACCATCTTTGAGGACCAGCTCTACAAAGCTTTTTCATGGCATCAGGCTGAACATTTGAGTAGTGTGTTACATGTCGTTGCATATCTTCTGGTGTATATGCCTTGCATATTTTTTTTCCAGATCAACCTTTTTCTTTTTATTGTTTTTCAATCCTAGTTCATCATAAGATGACGACAACATACAGCATAGAACGCTAAAGAGAATCATTTTTTCTACTGCCACAGCTATAAAAGCATGCCTATCAGATATGAATAGCAACTTGGGATTATCACCATGCATTCTTGAGTACAGATCCAATCCACCCTACCAGTGACCAACATGGACCTGTTTCCCCTTTGCATATACCAAATGCAATCGACACAATCTGATTGTTTCCATCCATGGCAACAGCTAACCGAGTAAATTTTGTACCTTGTAAAATAACCCTTTAAAATGCGCAGCATCGATCATAAGCACGGGGCGTAGATAATTAAGGAACGTACGAATCTGTAATAAAAGATTATAAACATACCTTTTAAGATTAATAGAAGTTAAATAATTTAGATTTTGTGAGAAACACTTACCGAAGCACCAATGCAATGAATTAACATACTCGAAAGACACTGTTATCGTCTGTTTTGGATACGAGTAACAACTGTCCCTTATTTTTTTCTAGGTTATAACAATAATAGTGAGCCATTTCAAATGCTTCGTATGGAGAACCCTCACACTAGTTGTATACCGAAATGGCTTACCCTTTCGATTACTTGTTGGTAAAAATAAGTATTTTCTATTCTATAGAATATCTTGTTGTAATATCTTCCCTCTTAAATTCCGTGACCTATCTTGTAATTTTGGGAGTAAGAAGGTGACCATGACTTTTTTGTATGCATTTCCCGATGTGTTAGGATATGTTTGAGTCAGGAACAAGTGTGAACATCATTAAGAATATGTATTAGTAATATTTCTTGTATTATCCTACAGGGTTGCCCGAAGAAACCAATCACATTCAGTAAAATATAGCATTTAAGTAACGTTATCTTTCCGGTCCTGATCTGTCAGTTTACAAATTGGAAACCTTCGCTTAAAAATCTTTCAACCTATCAGCAAGACAAAGATTCTTTGTTTTCAAAAATCTTACACCCTTTCAACATTCTGATTGTTGACTATACTAGCTTGAAATATTAGATTTTGCCTGTAAATATTGGTGTCTTCGAATGTCAGGCTCAAATGACATGAACTGTTTGCCATTTAAGGGATTTTAGTTTGGGGGTTTTCATTAACACACATCAACTGTGTTCTATTCGTTTGAATCTGAAAGGAAATGAGGACTCATGATTTGAAAAATGGGCTCATTTTTGGCATGTGTAAGGAGACCATCTCAAATGAGACGATGGTAATTCTTGATTAGAAGGGCCTTCATTTTCTAAAGTTGTGATTCAAAAAAATTAAAGAACAATAATTTTTTTTTCAGAAACAAACAAATTCAAATTCATCATTGGAGGTTACAAGCACACCCAACAAAAAATCGTACCTAACGTCGGTCTGTGATATCAACAGCAAAGTCAAATGACGAGAGCTTAAACGATAAGTTTATCACAGCATTTGCTTCCAACTTGAATTTCTGCATCACCATTTCATGTAACATTGAGTATGTCAAATCTTCTGACAATATGGAACCTCGTTGGGTTTCATTAAATCGAATTAAACACTTGAATTTTTTTATATTTGACGCCATTTTTCTTAAGGTTGATTTAGAATGTTATGAATACATATTGTTGAAATCGTCAAGTCTTGTTCTTCGAATGCTCTTGGAGATTTAAACGTGACTCTGAAAGATCTATCGGGTACAGTACCTGGAACAATAAACTACAAAGTCCTTGACGTGGGTAGTTATGGAAAGGATATTACTGTAGGAGCAGCTATGATACTTGCTAATGTCTCAGCTTTTATTCCTAAACCATCAAAGCATTACCTTAACATTACAATGAGAAATGTGGTTAAAGTTTTCCGTAAGGATTCAGTTTCTGGAAGTGGCAGTGGTTAACCTTAACATTATCCTGTGAATAGTTTTAATATTTATGTAATGTTTTATTATATAGAGTAACGTTTTTATATTATATATAACTTGTGGAAGTGGACCTAAACGTTTTTCTAGGTTACTAGCCTAAGAACGTTTTCTAGTGTTACAAATGATAGAAAATGAAAGAGATAGACAGCATGTCATTGAGTTGTCTATCTGTACAGAAAAAAAAATTGTGTTTGGTCAATAACCTGTCGGTCCATTCGTAATACAACATACCAAAAAAAAACATATCAAGGAGCCGAATATTTAAAGAAATTCAAAGTAAAATACAATATTATTTCACTCCAAATCGTTACGATTTCCAACAATACAACACATACAATTTCAAAACCAATCATAACCACAATCCTAGTATCCTCCACCTCACATATAAATAAATTTACACATATGATATCTAAAATCTCTCAAAAAACTGTTTAGTATCACCTTGTACGTACTGCTTTGTTTGTGAACACAACAATCGATTTAACCAACGATGTGATAGCCTCCACAATCGACATGTTGGTATTGTTGAGGGACAGCTATTTCCAAACCTTATTGTATGAATACTGAAAATAATGCGGTCGTCAATTTTCATTTAAACAACCACGATCTTCCCAAAATAATGATTTACACGGGGGTCCAGCAACTAATTAGTGCGAGATAATCACTTCCTTGTTTTCCTCACTAGCCAGGAGTCAAACACGTAAAAATGGAATTCGTCTAAATGAAAAACACCCGTGGCCCAATGATTCCATCAACATGTATTGGCAAAAACAACCACAAATATAAAAACAACTATTAAATACAAATCATGCATAAGTATGTATAAAAGTTTTATACGAATAACTAAACAACATAAGTACCCAATCAACATCATTCCAGGAAGGATACACGCGTGGAACCAATCCATATGTTCCAATGACGTGAGGGTCATTATGAAGTGATAAATTGGGTTGTTCTCATGGATGTACACTTATTGTACTATATAGAGCCACTGTCCATATGGCATTAGAAGGCTCCACCTAATCATTAACTCCATCCCACGCGATCATAGTTCTGATTCCAAAACATGGTAACAAAAAAAATAGATGTTTTTGCTAAAGAGATTTTAAAAAGTCACTCATTACAACCATTATTTAAAATTGTATAAATAAACTATACCCTCCATCCAACCAACCAATTAGGCGGGGCCATATGAACTTCTCTCATGTCAGGCTACACAAATAGGGACCAATTCGTCCGCCAAAAACTAACTGGTACTATATAACCTCTCATATAGCAACTCCAACGTAAATCTGATAGAGGTTATTAAAACTTCATTTGTTTTCATAATTTCGTCTCCGCACCAATCAACCAAGTATAATAACCAAAATTAGTACACATACTTACATATATTATTTGGTCATTTATATACAAAATTAATAATACCTCTGCAGTGTCCCCACGTTCCCATAGAATAAGACATACCAGTGAATTGGAACCCAAAAACGTAATCTTATTCTCTTATTCTCTTTTCATTCATTTTAACCCTAAAAAACCCCCCAAGATTCAAGAGGCGATTAACATTAGCTGTAGTTCCTTTATTTATAGTTTTAGAAACACGCTGCTTTGGTACCATTGTAGTATGGAGCTTGTATCCGAAATGGAGTTACTATGACTTGCTAGAACACTTGATTTCCTCTCCCTCGATTAGGACTATTCTAAAAAAAACAGTTTAATAGAAAATATATTACATCATTATGGTCGTTAATATATAATTATATTCGTATATCGCTAAAATAGGATTACCATGGACAACAATGGGCGTCAACATCATGTTGCGTCTCAATAAGTAGATTTGCAATTTGGCCTAACTTACATATAGATGGCGGCTGACCAAAACGAATAATAGGAACCTAGATGCGACGAGGGCCCCAATAGTTGACTATCTGGCCCCGAAACGTACTCTCACGCATCAGTCTTAGCCAATCAGATGAACTAGGTTGGACCAGCATTGGGGTTTGGAAAATTTGGTGGAGCAACCCATATTTTCATGTTCATTGAATAAGGATGGTCCATCCTATGAACACCCCATAAATACAAAAATTATATATTTAATAGCATACCTTTTTATTAAAATTCTAACAATTATACCTGCATGCTTCGGAATTCACTAAAACGCTAAAAACCAAATTTGTCCAACAACAACGTATGATGTATCTCTTGACGCGACCGGCCGAGAATTCACACTCCCTAAATTTTTTCATGTCTTTCCTTATGTCATCAACAACTTTTTTATTTCTATCAAGTTCGACTTTTGTTCAACAAAGCTGTCGGAAAAATTCTGAAGGAATTTCATGCAATATTTTGACCGGCATTATATCAAAGGTACTCGTCAACTTGATCAGTAATGCCGTCGAAGTAATGTCCTTACTACAGAATCCACCAGATCCATCGAGCCACATTGTCGCTGGGTCAATTCTACAGCAAGGTAATATTTCCCTTTAAAAAATAGACATTCATTATTAAATAAATAACATAATCAACTTAATAAACTATTAACCTAAATAAAACTCACTTCGAAAAAAGGAATAACCATCTCTGCCAAAAATCTTCCCTTTTTCTTCCTCCAAATAGCAACTCTAGGGTACCGATCAGAACGATAAAAATACCGGATCGAAGTTACTCGGAAAGACTCCAAAATCCAAGTCTAAAAAAAAACACATTACTTGTTATTAATTAGTTTACATTATACATATAACCTTAAAATGCCGAAATAAAAATTATAAACTTATTTTTGACATACCATTAGAATGCCCAAGTATCCCAAACAGTGAAATACGATATCGCATCATTTTCATTATGTAGTCTCTTCCGACATAGAATTTTGCGACCAAACGTCTGACGTTTGCATTCCTACGTTAGGAGTGGACAATGTTGGCCACAACATATGGAACCCCAAAGGATATTTGTTCAAGCGACTCTATCATTTTCTAATCTTAACAACACAACAACAACCCCTGACTGACTCTGAAGACAATACGTTCTATTCCTCCGCATCCACCTAATAAAACAAGATCATAGATGCCTAGAACAACAAAGGCCAACAGCAATCGTCGTCGTATAAATTCAGCAAATTTAGGGCCACTAATTCGCATTTCTTCTATGTCGATACCCGTAATAGGTAACTATTACGGGTATCGACATAGAAAATGCGATTAGTGGCCCTACATTTGCTGAATTATACGACGACGATGCTGTTGGCCTTTGTTGTCTAGGCATCTTGCAACTTGTTTTATTAGGTGCGGAGAATAGACGTATTGTCCTTCAGGGATTGTTAAGAATAGCAAATGATAGAGTCGCTTTGAACAAATAACCTTGGGGTTCATATGTGGCCAAAAAAAAATCATTGTACTCCTAACTGAAGGAATGCAAACGTCAGACGTTGGTCGCAATTCTATGTCGAAGAGACTACAAATGAAAATGATGCGAAAACGTATTTCACTGTTTGGATAGTACTTGGGCATTCAAAAGTATTCAAAAATAAGTTATAATTTTTAATTCTGCATTTAAGTGTTTATATGTATTATTAAACTAATTAAAACAATGTGTTATTATTTTTAGACTTGGATTTTGGATCTTTTCCGAGTAACTTCGATCCGGTATATTATCGTTCTGATCGGTCCACTAGAGTGTACCTACTTGGAAGGGAAGCAAAAGGGAAGATTTTTGGCAGAGATGGTTATTCCTTTTTTCGAAGTGAGTTTTATTTAGGTTAATAGTTTATTAAGTTGATTATGTTATTTATTTAATAATGAATGTCTATTTTTTTAAAGGAATAAACCTGCTGCTTATGATTGACACATAAAAAGAGACGAACAATGTAGGCTGATCGGACTGGTGGATTTCTAGTAAGGCATACTTCGACGGCTTTATTGATCAAGTTGAACGAGTACCTTTTGATATAAGCCGTCAAAATATGCATGAAATTCCCTCAGAAATTTACCGACAGTTTGTTGAACAAAAAGTCGAACTTGATAGAAATAAAAAAGATGTTGATGACATTAAGGAAGAAATGAAAAAATTTAGGGAAGAGATGAATGCTCGGCCGGTGCGACAAGAGAATACAATACCGATTGTTGTTGGACAACATTATGGTTTTAGCGATTTTAGTGAATTCCGAAGCATGCAGGTATAATTTTTTTAGATTTAATAAAAGGTATGCTAATTAAATAATATAATTTTGTATTTATGGGTGTTCATAGGATGGTCCGTCTTCATTCAATGGACATGAAAATATGGGTGCTCCACCAAATTCCCAGAACCCCAATTTGCGGTCCACCTAGTTCATCTGATTGCAAAGACAGATGCGAGAGTAGTCCGGCCAGTCACTTATTAGGCGGCCCTCTCGCATCCTGGTTTCCATTATTCGTTTGGTTCAGCCGCCATCTCATATGGATTAGGCCAAAATTTGCAAACCACTATTGAGACGCAACATGATGTTGAAGCCATAGTTAGACAGGTAATCCTAGTTTTATAATACAGACATATAATTATATATTAATACCCATTATCATGAAAGTAATAAATTTTTATTAATTTTTTTTTTAGAATATTCCTAATCGAGGGAGAAGGCAACAAGTTCCTAGCAAGTACCTAGTAACTCCATTCACGGTACAAGCTCCTACTATAATGGTACCAAAGCAGCGTGTTTCTAAAACTACAAATAAAGGGAACACAGCTAATTTATCGCCTTTGAATCTTGGGGGTGTTTTTTAGGGTTACAATGAAAAAGAGAATAACGTTACGTTTTTTGGGTTCCCAATTCACTGGTAATAATCCATTCTATGGGAAACGTGGACACGCCAAGGTAATTATTTAATTTTGTATATAAATAAAGCAAATAATAAAAAGTAAGTATGTGTACTAATATTGTTATAACTGGTTGATTAGGTGCGGAGAGCGAAATATGAAAACATTAATGCAGTTTCTAAATTAGCCTCTATCAGATTTACTTGGAGGTGCTATATTAGAGGATATATAGTAACCAGTTAGTTTTTGCGAGAATTGGTCCCTCAATTGTGTAAGCCTGACATGCAGAGAATTTCATATGGCCCCCTAATTGGTTGGTTGGGTGGAGAGGTAAGTTTATTTATACAATTTTAATAATGTTGTAATGAGTAACTTTTTTAAATCTCTTTAGCCAAAAACATCTATTTATTTTGTTACAATGTTTTGAATCAGCACATGAACGCGTGGATGGAGTTAATGATTAGGAGGAGGCCTTCTAATGCCAACTGGACAGTGGCCTATACTAGTACAATAAGTGTACATCCAGAGAACAACCAATTTATCCTTCATAAGACCCTCACGTCATTGGAACATTGATGGTTCCACGCGCCGTATCCCATACCTGAATGATGTTGATTGGGTACTTAATTGTGTTTAGTTTATTTCGCTATAAAAACTTTCAATACAACATAATGCATTGATTTGATAATTTAATTAGTTGTTTTTATCTTTGTAGGTGTTTTTGCCAATACATGTTGCTGGAAATCATTGGGCCACGGGTGTTATTCATTTAGCCGAATCTCATTTTTACGTGTTTGACTCCATGGCTAGTGAGGAAAACAAGGAAGTGATATCGCGACTAATTAGTTGCTGGACCCCCGTGCTTAATCATATTTTGGAAGATCGTGGTTGTTTAAATGAAACTAGACGACCGCTTATTGTCAAGTATTCATACAATGAAGGTTTGGAAATAGATGTCCCTCAACAAACCAACATGTCAGATTGTGGAGTCATCACATGTTGGTTAATCTATTGTTTGTGTTCACAAACAAAGCCAGTAGTGCAAGGTGATACTCAACAGTTTTTTGAGAGTTTTAGAAATCATATGTGTACAACTTTTTATATGTGTAGGTGTGAGGATACTAGAGATTGTGGTTATGATTAGTTTTGAAAATTGTATGTGTTGTATGTTGAAATCGTAACGATTTGAGTGAAATAATATTGTATTTTACTTTGAATTTCTTTGAATATTCGTCCATTGATATGTTTTTTTTGGGTAATGTTGTATTATGAATGGACCGACATGTTATTTGACAACACAAATTTTTTTTCTGTAACAGATAAGACAACTCAATGACAATGTTGTCTATCACTTCATTTTCTATAAATAGTAACCTAGAAAACGTTAGGCTAGTAACCTAGAAAACGTTAGGTCCACTTCCACAAGTTATATATAATAAAAAACATTACATATATAATAAAAACATTACATAAATAATAAAAAACATTACATGATAATGTTAAGGTTAACCACTGCCACTTCCAAGAACTGTATCCTTACGGAAAACCTCAACCACATTTCTTTTTGTAATGTTAAGGTAATGCTTTGATGGTTTAGGAATAAAAACTGAGACATTAGCAAGTATCATAGCAGCTCCTACAGTAATATCCTTTCCATAACTACCCACGTCAAGGACTTTGTAGTTTATTGTTCCAGGTACTGTACCCGATAGATCTTTCAGAGTCACGTTTAAATCTCCAAGAGCATTCGAAGAACAAGACTTGACGATTTCAACAATATGTATTCATAACATTCTAAATCAACCTTAAGAAAAATGGCGTCAAATATAAAAAAATTCAAGTGTTTAATTCGATTTAATGAAACCCCAACGAGGTTTCCATATTGTCAGACAGATTTGACATACTCAATGAGTATACATTAAAAAAAAAAAAAAAAAAGCAATGGTTGATGCCAGAAATTCCAGTTTGAGCAAAAGTGCTGTGATAAACTTATCGTTTAAGCTCTCGTCATTTGACTTTGCTGTTGATATCACAAGACGACGCTGAGGTACAATTTTGTTGGGGTGCTTGTAACTCCAATGATGAATTTGCACATTGTTTGTTTGCTGAAAACAATAAAAATATGTTCATCTAATTTTTTTGAATCAACAACTTTAGAAAATGAAGGCCATCTAATCAAGAAATACCATCGTCCATTTGAATTGACTCCCCTTACACATGCCAAATGATCCCCATTTTTCGAAATCATGAGTCTCATTTGCCTTCAGATCAAACGAATAAGAACACAGATGATGTGGTTAATGCAAACCCCAAAACAAAAACCATAATGGCAAAAGTTCCATGTCATTTTGAGCCACTGACATTCGAAGACACCAATTTACAAGGCTAAAATCCTAATATTTCAAAGCAAGGATAGTCAACAATCAGAGTTGAAAAGGGTAAAGATTTAGAAAACAAAGAATCTTTGTATCTTGGCTGTTAGGTTGAAAGCTTTAAGCGAATGTTTCCAATTGTAACTGACAGATCAGACCGAAAGATGTTAACTTAAAATGCAATCATTTTAACTGATTGATTGGTATCTTCTTCTGCGAACCCTGTAGGATCGTAATACAAAGAAATATTACATTACATATCTTAATGATTTTCACACTTTGTTTCCATGACTCAAACATATCTAACCAACGAAATGCAACCAAAAATCATTGTCTCTCACCTCTTACTCCAAAATTACAAGATAGGTCACGGAATTTAAGAGGAAAGATATACAACAAGATATTCTAGTCGAATATAAAATACGTATTTCTTACCAACAAGTAATGAAAGGGAAGCACTACGTATCAACATGTGAGGGTTCTCCATAGAAGCATTTGAAATGCCCCGAATTAGTGTGTTATAACCTAGAAAAAACAAATCAAGGGTACATAACACTGTATCAAAACAGACGATAACCAGTAGTTTCGAGATGTTAATCATGTGGCCCATTGGTGCACTCGTAAGTGTTTCTCCACAAAATCTAAATAAAATAAATTATTACATCATAAAAAGTATGTTTATAATCTTATATTACAGATTAGTACGTTCCTTAATTAATCTACGCCCCGTGCATATGATCGAAGCTGCGCATTTAAAGGGTATCTACAAGGAACAAAATTCCTGTAGCTTGTTGCCCATGGATGGAACAATCAGAATGTGTCGATTGCATTTGGTATATCAAAGGGAAACAGGTCATGCTGGTCATGGTGGCTTGTCTGTACTCAAAAGAATGGCATTGGTGAAATCCCACTTTTCTATTCATATCTGATAGGCATGCTGTTATATCTTTGGCAGTAGAAAAAAGAATTCTCTTAAGCCTTTCATTGCTGTATGTTGTTTACGTCATCTATGATGAACCTAGGATGGAAAACTAAAAAGAACAGTTTTATACTGGAAAAATATGCAAGGCATAATTCGACGAGAAGACTATGCAACAACATGAACACACTACAAATTGTTTCAGCCCTGATGCACAAGAAAAGCTTTGTAGAGGGTCTTCAAAGATGGTCCACGAGCGCATTGGCCCCTAGTGCGTTACAATTTACATGACCATCAAATAGTGAGGAGTCTGTCAATGCTTGTGGTGTACTAATTAGAAAAAGAGCCCGTGTTAAAAGTTAGCGGAGACGTACCGCGCGATGGTGCTAAGAATGGTACTATAAACGTCGACAACTGCAGGTATTATTAATTGAAAACAGAATATACAACTATTTTTTCGTTGATAACAACTTCTATATTCATTCTTGTTTATCTACTATTGTAGCAAATATGACGTACGAAATAACAGATTGGGCAGCAAACAAAGTGGCAAAAAAAAAAGCTGAAAAGTGCGACATGGGTTGTTAAAGGTGTTAACGCATATCAATACGAAGTTTCTGACGGTCAGTACATTCGTGAAGTCAACTTACAAACAGGCATTTGTGGATGTCGTAAATGGCAACTTTCCGGGCTTTCGTGTGGTAGTGTGTTTGTTAGCCTCAATTTATTGAGTCGAACAAGGAAGCTCGGTCACTCTACGATGGAGCTTCGGTCTTTAATTTGTTAACGTTGTAATAAGATAATATCGGGAATCGGGCTCGATAGTTAATCTAATATTGTATATGTTTTGGGTTTAATCCCAAGCAAAACCCGAGCCCGGGTCCTAGTTAAATATCCCGCGCGTCACATTAAATGTGTAGGGGTATATATATATTTAGATATTTTCTAAAATATCTAAATATATATAGATATTTTCTCTTTTAGAAAATATCTAAGTTTCATTATATCAAAAATTCTTTTTCTCTTTTCTCTCTCAACTCTCTCTCAATTTCGAGTTTCTCTCTCTCTCTAGTTTCTTGATTCGTGATTCGTGATTCGTGTTATGAAGTGAAGCATTAAATCGGGTTCCTACAATTGGTATCAATCGCCTCGGGTGGATAGCGTGTTTTTTTTGGTGTTGTAAGCATCTACGATTCGGAAGTTTGGTTGTTTAATCACTCGGAACACATATTTTTTTTCGTGGCTCATTTTGTTATTGGAAACGAAGAGAAGAACGAAAAAGTGGTAAAACGTCACGATCGAACGAGTGGAAAATCGTTTGGATCGAACGAGTGACAAATCGCAAGGATCGAACGAGCGGAAAAACTCGAACAAGCGGACTCGAACAAGCGATCGAACGAGCGGACCGAACGAGCGATCGAACAAGCGGACTCGAACAAGCGGACTCGAACCACGTAATAGCTATAACACGTTTTTTGGGTTTGACGGATTGTCTCAATTATATGGCGGATTGGTTTAAAAAACCAAAATATCAAGCCACTTATTCTGAGTCAATTCATTTCACCTTGGAAATTATGCAAACCAATGGGATCTTCCAGAGAATATTCAAAGGCTATTCCCTCTGCATGACAACCACTACCTGGACGTCTTAAAAAATTACTAACCGTATACAATCTCAAGGAGAGGAGCCAAGAATTATACGTTGTACCAGATGCACACAAACGGGACACAGACGTGACTCGAGTGCGGTAACCATTTTGTCGTTCAACCGCTGATCAACATTACGTCACACAATGATCAACAATTTACACAAAACAACCAACCATCTTTCAACAACCCAACTCAACAGTTTGACAACACTTTCAATAATATTAACCATTACACATCACAACAATACGCTGACACCACATACCCATCACAACCTTACTGCCAAACACCATATCCATCGCAACCTTACGACCAACATTTCGCAAACACCTTCAACTTTACACCCCCGGAAATTCACGGTTTCATCTCAAATGATGAACAATACTCTCTCTCAACAGGATGATGCGCAAATTAGATGATATAAACACGAATGGTTCAAATAGTTGGTTTAACTCGTTTGGGTTCTAGAAATTTGTATGTTATTATGCCTTTCCTGTTGGTTTGTTGAAAAAATTTAATGTTCTATTTTAATGAGCGTAAATATATTTGTATTATCAATTAATTATTTATGTACCTCAATAACACTTCATTATAATTAAACATTGTATCTATAAATATTTGTAAACAACACCAATTAAAGGGGGTAATGACATTTATATCTACTACAATTTATAAAAATTGAACATTAATCAAAAACATGTTTATGGCAACCAATAGATAGCATGTCAATAACACCAGTATACAAATTATTATGTAGACACATTTATGCCATGAATTTGCAGATCAATGAAAAAGTTGGACAGGAAATCACATAATAGAACATTGACTTGACAAGTCTGACACTTAGTGGATCTCAGTACGCATTGTACGCGATTTATCATATATATATATATGACAAAACAAATGTCTATATTGGAAAAAAACACAATCACTACATATACCATACTTGACTTGACAAAGTCACTGACAGTAGATGTATCACTTTAGCATTTAAAGTATTTATTGTATCCATTTAAAAGTTATTTGGATCTCGTATAGTAATAATTTTTAATAATTGTTTGTAGCATGTAATGTCCTTGTTCTAGTGTGTAACAATAAAATAATTGATATATTGAAAAAAAACAATATGATGGGTACAACTTTAGCATTCGCAATTATTATATATATACCAAAGATGTTCAACTCAATATTTTCAACAAATTCATTTCAATTAACATTTCTTACATTCCAAAGATGTCGACTTCATCAGATACTACTTTCGAGTTCGATGTAAACCACAACGGAGAATTTAAAGTTAACCCCCTAACCTACCAACATGGTTCATTACTGAATATGTTACGTTCCACAAATGGGTTTTGAAGTTATGGTTATCTATTTAAAAGATAAATACCAGAAAATTCAATATCTTTACTACATGTTCGCACCAAACTACGCATTATCAGAGTATGAACAAATAAAAATGATTATCATACTAATGTTATGTATGACATTGCAAAAGTTGCTGGGAAGCTCCAGATTTTCGTGTCTCATACTCAAATAGATTTAAGCACGGTGTTGATTGCAAACGATGGTTCTTTGGAAGAATCATTTGCAGGTGTCATTTCTAAAGAAACTAAAATAAAACTAGAAGAATCAATCAGCTATCTACATCAAATGCAGAAAATTATACAAAAAGTGTGATAATATGATTACTTGGGGAACTAGGGTTTTATTAATAAAACAAAAGGTATACACCCTACACGCAAAAACGTTTTCAATTTTGTGGTTCATATTAGTGGTCAGTGGCGTGCTCGATGAAAAGAATAACACGATGTATGACAAACGGTGGAATCATTCAAACAATCAACATTCCAAGAATGAAACTAGCAGATCTGAAAGAATATTTGTTAAATATTGTAGGTACAAACATTCATGCTCTTTATTATAAAATACCACACAATGGATTTTCAGTAACCGTTAAGCTTAGAAACAACTATGATATGCATTCAATGTTTGATATATGTTCAGCGCAGTACACATTGGAATCTACATAGACTATTATTGGTGTCAATGTTTGTTTACACAAATCTTTTTTCCCAAATGCTAGCTTGGCTAGAAATGATGAACCATGTCATAACTGACTCATTCAAGTGAAAATGAGGCATTATAAGGCAGGAATACAAAAATGATTACAATTCCGACCAAATGGTTGAATGGGCGGAACAAGAACACTTTGAATACGAGGAAACAAAGGTATCATGTCCGAAGATAGATCTAAGCTCTATGTTGATTCACAACAATAGATCAAAGGAAGAATCATTCGGAGGTATCATTCAAAAAATCTTAAAAAAAACAACAGATGAATCATTGCGTTCTACATCAAATGCAGAAACGGAAAAATAAAAACAAGTTCAACAACAACATTTGAAGAATCATTTGTAATAATATTCATGTAACTCAATATGTATTAACAATGTCTTTTCAATGTACACTTTTTGTTCCTATCTATCTTAATTAAAACAAGTGAATGACAGTTGTTAATGCGTGTTGAATGAAAATGACAATTACCACTTATAAATATACGATATATGTCAGTGTTTTTTGACTATTTCAGTCTCGTGACACAGACCTCACATGCTATTGCCCCTATATCAACTATGCTATCATCTATAATAGAAACTTGTCTCTCATACACACACTTCTTCTCTCCACTAACATACTACATGGCTTATGGAGAAACTGAGGCACGTCAAGCAATTGTTTTAAAATTACAAAGGGAGATTCAAGCTGAGGAAACACTAGCACATCAATTGTTGTGCAACTTAACACGTTATACAGAGGAAATGAATATCCGTTCGTTACAAATAACAAGGTTGCAAACTCTGCCTACAACAAGCCGTAATACCTACGGATTACATGCTTTACTAATGACACTTGAAGCAGATATCCATACCACAAACATCATTCTACGAACAAGACAACAATTGTTGAGGAGCATTTCTGCAAAGCAACACTTCGTTAACAATTACATGGCAATATAGATTATAAAATTTTGTTGCTAAATACCACAACGACAACCATGTGTGTTCCTGTTTGTTTACTGTTGTTTTGTTTCCAGTTGTGTTAAATAAGGTTGCCAATCAAATAGATTGTATGTGGTTTAATTGATATGTATAAGTTTTTTCAATATATTATGTGAATCAATTACTTTTGAATCAATTTTTTTTTCATAATGCATCTAAAAAAAGTACTCAATCAACCTAATGTCTATCACTGCGCATTTCACGTGATTTATGACATGATTTGACAACACAAATTTTTTAACTGTAACATATAAGACAACTCAATGTCAATACTGTCTATCACTTCTTCTTACACGCGATTTACTAAAGTATCTGACAAGTAATTTTCTATAAATAGACACATATTTTAAGCACTCTTACTCACAAACATTTTTTTCATTCACACAACTTATTAATTTTATCTTTTCAATTTCTACCATGGCTAGTAACCCAGAAAATGTTAGGTTAACTGTCCTTATGAAACTACAAGAAGCAATTGATGAAGAAGCTATTTTGGAGGAACAAATTTTAACCTTGATGCATCGCTTTGCTGATAGGTTTACGGATCGTAGGGTTGAGATTAACAATCTGATGGTTTTGCACGATCACGCACTTGTCGACTATGCCAAGTACGCCCTAGGATGCATGACTGGGGCGGACATGAAAAAATGTGTTTACTTGAAAAGCGTGAGGGATGAGTTGCTAAGGAGCATGGAAGAAAAACGTCAATTGATGGCGAACTACAGAGACATGTAAAAGCATTATTGCTTAACCCAAGTTTGCTAACCATGTATGTCGTTGTGTGTTGTTGTTTAAATGTTTTCATATCGTCTAAATAAGGTTGGCCATGTAATCCACTAGAGATCTAGTAATTCTCATGTTGTAATGCTTTTTAATGACTACCTTTAACTTTTATGCTTTCAATCTCAACTTTTATAATTGCAAAATTATAGGTTTAATTTTTTTTCAAATTTTTTTTCCTAACAAAATGAACAACTGACAAACTTTGCACCATCGTATCTTATGCATGTTAAAACTAATTTTAGTAAATTTTTATTCATTAAGTAGAGCTCATCAAAGACTAAAAAAGATAACCAAATAAACTATTTTAAATAAAATATTTGAGTATCCAAATACATATGCAAAAATGCCCAACATCTTTAATTTAAATAAAAAAACATGAAACCTAAATTTATACCTAAAAAAAACAAAAAAAAAATTTAAAAATGTGAATCGCCATTACCAGGGCGCGATCTACATAAAAAAAAATTAGGGCACGTTTTTTTTTGTCAAATTTTAAAAAAAAATGTAAATCTCTAGTGATAGGGCGCGATCTACATTAAAATAATATTAAGTCATTTTTTTTATTAACCGAATTAAAAAAAAAATGTAGATGGCTGTGTATAGGGCGAGATCCACATTAATTTTAATTTTTTTTTAAAAAAAAATTTCTTACGAGCCAATCAAATTCAAACACGTATACAAATGTAAATAGCTATTAACTAAGCGCGATCGAAATGGTTATTTAAAAAAAAAATTGTCAGGGTTATAACTAGACAACACGAATCCCTAATGGCTACTGCGAAAATTTTCGCCAAATTAAATACCGAAAAGCCATAATGATAGTAGAGCTTGTCCCACATTGGTGGGCAGATAAAAAAGTGTGATGTTTTTTTAATTTTTTATAACTAAAACCACATAAATATATTAATCTTGTTGTATCATATCTTTTATGTATCATTTATAGATAGGTCGATCGATTTATTGTTTATGTATCATTTATAGATAGGTCGACAGATTTGGTCCCTATAGGGACCAAACCCGTTATGTTTCACAACCATGGGGACCATTTTAGTTACAAAAAAGTTTGAGGGACTATTTTCGTTAAATCCGGACGACCACAGGGACCATTTATGCAATTAACTCTTAAAAATATGTATGCTTTTAGCGTCAATCAAAACATGTTTCTCTTGCGAAATGTCATCACTTTTTTCATATGCTTTCCGCATTTTATCTTTAGATGTGCTGACATTATAAACGTCATTGCATTTCTCGTATGCTTTCCGCAGTTCATCTTTAAGTGTGTTGGCATTATAGCTTTGATTTCATCGACATTGTGTAAGCCATTTAAAAAAGTTTGAATTGTAGGTTGAATTTGTGAATAAAATGATGAAATGAGTGGTATTTATAGTGTTTAAATGTTTAAAATTCTAAAAATTAAAACAGTTTTTTTTATATATATAAAAATGAGAAATTGGTAGCTTTTTTTAATACGTGCCTCTCAAAATCGATTGAGCACTCGACGCAACAAGGTCCATCGACGACCGATTGGCTCGACCCAATGGTCAACCGACCTGTAGCGACCAACCTTAGTGTTTTCTCTTCCTTGCATCACAACATCACTAAAGTTGGGTTCATTTTGATGTATGCTTTTTCTACATCAAACTTTTTTCGTGTTTTTATTAACTAATAGATTAGCTCTAGATTCAACAATGATTTAATTTAATTCTATCATTGAAAACGGTTTCATTACGCACATATAATTTCCACTACTCAAATTTAAAAAAAAAAATCAAGATGACGTAAATCTTAATCATATATGGAATGGTTTCATATATCAAGTTCATATTATAACGATAAGTCGATAACACATCAAGTAAGCTTGTATCAAACAATTGTCATTATATCACTAATTCAGTTTGTAGATGAAATATTGTCTCTCTCAAGGTAAGACAAATGGAATAATCGAAAGAAAAAAAGAAATTGAAGGTGGAACTTGTCCCACATAGGTAGATTTGGAAAAGTTGGATGTGTTTTTATAGCTTACACAACGAAATTTAAACTTAGTTGTATAGTTGATTGGTGATTAAAAGGTTACTTTGATATTACCATCCGATTATACAACTCGGCTTTTTGATTATTTTCTATTTTCGAACGAAGTTTTCGGCTTTTTCTCCGGTTTCACTCTTTCCATATTCCATGCATGTCCTATTTTCTTCCCAAGTTTTTAGATAGAACAATTTTAAAAACCATATAAGATTTTATTACCATGGCACTATATCATATTTCATTCGTTTCTTCACGCATAAAACGCATCTCAAATTCGTTAAATAAGCAAAACACACTGCTGTTACGTTTTTTTTATACTAACTTCTTTATAATCAACCAATTTCTATGGGAAATCTTTAAATTGGTACTTCGAATCTTAATATCATTGTTACATTTGAGCCTCAGGATAAGAAAACATGACCAAAATACAAGGTTTACCTTCCATTATTTTCATATTATAAGTTTTTTTATACTATAAACAAATAAAATGAATAAAACATCCAATACCATGATTGGTCAACACTTCATGTGGCACAGCTGCTCTCATACAATATTTTGGCCAACTAATGTACGAGGTTCAACTAAATCGGGCAAAATCTTTTCTTTTTTTCAGGAGGTCGATGTGACCACTTAGGGCTGTTTATAATTTTATATTGTTAAAGATATATGTTTTAAAGTTTCTATTGGTTTCTTCACATGGTTACAATGGCACATTTTCGACTAAACAAAATCATATTCCAAATGAATTATTATCATAAACATTGCTTTCATCCACATAGAACCCAACCGATGAGCCTCTAATAGCTGCAAAAGGGAATAAATGCAGACAAACAGATTTAGTCTTTGGCTGAGAATAAAATTAGAGGTAAATACATAGTAGTATAGGAGAACAAAATGATCAACATTTATTTCTGAGGATTATATGTCAAGCGGCTAATTTCTTTTCCAGTTGACAGTTTCTTTTCGCATCTCTAGATCATATAACATGATCATGGTTATGTGCCCAAAAAAACTTTCACATTCCGCATGAGAAACTTGGGGTCATGGCATCAGTGTAATTACCTTTTTCCAAAATATCTTTTGATTTGTTATCTGGCGATAATTTCATTTTTGCTATCACGTGCATATGCAATGTTAGTATAGAGAGACTTTCTTGAAAAGTTGAGAGAGCAATTGCCTATATTTTTGCACCCGAACACAAAACAAGATATATATTTCGATTATAACTTAGCTGAAGTGAAAAGAGTCTAATGCGGATGCAGATGCTTTTTGACGCATACAGATTGAGTGTAAATAAGAGGTCTGGGTTGGCAGGCTATTCTATTGTATGGTATAGATTAAAGGACTTTTTAGTCTTAATACTTCCAAGACCAAAGGGTCTTTGGCCTGGCAGTATGTTATTGTCATCAACCAAGAGGTTGGGTTCATGTCTCAATTGATACAACAGTAGGTTCAACATCACAACCACTATGAGTACCTCTTTAGCAAATGGAACCCATCTCCAAACAAGACGCTTCATTGTTAAACAATCACATAGGCATGACCGGTCCAATGTCCACCACCACTCCCACTTCTCACAGTGTAGCTGCAAACCAGTAGAAAGCATCACTGTTACTTACAAACTCACTATATGCTCAAAAGATGGCGTGGGAAAGAGAACACTGAGTTTGTTCGAGTGGAGTTCGAAAATCTTTTTCAGGTACTTTTTTGCTTAAAAGGGAAAATCGACCCATTCACTTATAAATCTAAAACAGGTCAAAGAGTTCTCTCCTTATCCAGTTATATATATTGTGCACGTGTCTGAACAAGGCGGATAAACAAATAAGAAAAGAAAAACGTAAATGATGGCGTGTGTTGATTAGTGGTGATGATGGTTGTTGTACCGGCGCCGAGGGATTCTCTGTGTGAAAGCATATTTAAAGGGATGTTACAAGTTAATAGAATTGAAGACATTTAATTTTCTTGTTACAACTTTATAGAATTCAAGCCATTTAATTCAAGCCATTTAATTTTCAGGGTTTGTTGTTACAACTTTATAGCACAAAGCATAACACGCATTCACAAAAGAAAATACGTAAAAAAAAGTTAGGATAGCTAGATGGGTATTTGGGAATTGGATTAGGAATATTAATATTCCGATAGAAGATCCGATCTTTCTAAGCAAATGGTGATTCCTATTACATTGCTTAAATACCACTCCTAAACCCTTTGTTCTCACTTGTATCCTAACACTTTCCCTAGCTTATTTCCTATATACTTTCAACATCTTCTTGTTACAATGGCTACTAAGGCTGTTCATGTCTCCGACGTGCTGAATCTTGATCAAGTACCCGAAAACGCCACGCCATTGTCGATTTACGCCACTCGCCTTCCTACCGGTATGATCATCTAAAAAAACATGTTTTTACGTAGCTTAACTTCTTTTTTAGTTGTAAAGAATATTTTTACATATATGTATATCTACGTAATATATATGCAAAACATTGATAACCGACAATGTTGTATTTTCTTGTTGATGAAATATATAGGTGTGGATGTGAGTAATGGTGGTAATAAGTTGTCGAAATTTGTGGTGATTGGTCATAGAGGACATGGTATGAATATATTGCAATCGGCTGATCAGAGAATGAAGGCCTTTAAAGAGAACTCTATTCTCTCGTTTAATAATGCTGTGAAGCATCCTATCGATTTTATCGAATTTGATGTTCAGGTATCATGTTCTTGCCACGCCTTTTATTCTCAACTGCATTTTATCACGTTCATGTACACATGCATGTATAGTTTATGTTAGTATCTGTTTGCATGAGTTGGCTATATATCTGATAAGTCTTTAGTGCATACACAAGAAAAAGATCTTAAGAGTTCTTGACTAATGTTTACACAGATTAGTGGTATGATTTTTAAGAAATGATTGTAATGACTAAAACATGTCTAGTTTTGTGGCTAAAGTTATGCTGTTTGAAGCAAGACAGACTTACTATTTTAGAAACCAATAACTATTGACATGTAGTTTTAGGCGTACAAAAAATTACTTTATGAGCTACAGTTCTTGACTAAAATTTGCAAAAAAGAGGCCTAATTACTCTGAATGAACTACCTAGTTTTTAAGTAGGTGTTGATAAAAACTTGTATCATATACATGGGCCAGGAAATGTATGGGTGACGAAATTTGTAGTTCGGGTTAAAACTTTTTCTGCACAAGATTTTATTGATAACTCGGTTAGGAAATTTTTTTGACATATCAGCATAAACAACGGTTTCCATAAATGTAATGGTTTTTCGCATTAGCCTTCTATGTGTTTTCATAAAGCAAAGATAAGACCGTATAGCTTTGTACCAACATCCTATCATTGGATCTTGACATGTTTATGGTATACAAAGCGTATACACAAAACCAGAATTTGTATTGTCACTACAAGAAAAAGGAGAACGGGCGGGGAAAACACGCTAAACGACAAAAGCCCATCCGACGTGGCACTAATTTTGGTTGAATTTTTGTTATCGTTTGACTAAACGTATCCCCTCTCCGGGGATAATACCGTTAAACTTTGAACCAAAATTCTACCAAGAAACTGAGCGGTAATGTTTCTCGCTCACTTTTCCCCGGCGACATGTCGCCGGGGATAGTCTTAACTGATGCCAACCGAGATTAAGCAAGGTCATTAGTAAATTGCGTTGACTTCGTTGACTACTTTTATCAAAATCATTAGTGAACAATTTTTGTGTGGTGACGTGGTTAATATTATCCCTCACGACATGTCGCCGGGGAAAGGTTCATTGGGCTTATATTTTGACTTAGGCTCGTATTTCATAACTTTATTTAGGGCTTATTTTGGGCTCGTATTTCATAAGTTGAATTATCCCCGACGACATGTCGCCGGGGAAAGGTTGTTGACTTCGTTGACTTGTCTCATTGGCTTATATGTAGTTGTTTATTATTTATAAAGTATATAAATAATATATTAATTATTATTTATAATTATATATTTGATAAATAATAACCATATAAAAAAACACTCCGCTTTCTCGGTTCGGTTCGGTCCGATATGCACTACTCTTCTATAGTTGAACATGATATACCGTATACTTTTTCAAGATGCACATTCGTCAAGTAACACAAAAACAAACATTCATTTAGTTAAATATGATACATACCACTTGTAGTAACACAAGCGAGGCCTTAGACCGATAATCATACGCGACTTACAAACAGACACTTAAACATATTAGACCGATAATCATACGCGACTTACAAACAAACACTTAAACATATTAGAACGATAATCATACGAGACTTACAAACAGACGCTTAAAACATACGAATTACATTCTAAATAATAAAATACTCCAAATCAAGTTTTCCCATGTTATTGTAAACTTCGTGAAATAGTGCGGCTGAATTAACTGTGTGTTGTTCCGGATGGATATACATATCCACCGTTGCCTCGAGTACCTTTATCTTTCTAAGCAAGTGCTTGCAGTTTGAGCACTTTGCATTTTTTGATATTCCCGGAGAAAAGCTTTGAGGTGTTGAAGCTCCTGAAGAATAGCGTGGAGGTGTTGAAGATCCTGGAGAATAAATTGGAGTCGTTGAAGCTCCAGAAGAACCAACCAGTAGACGGACTCGTTCCTCTTTCCATAAAAAATTCACATCCGAAAGTGTTTTGCCGAGGCTGTTAAAGAGTAAAGATAATCATTTTTAACAACTAAGCACATTATTTATATATTACAAAAAAAAAACATGTGATTGTTCACCTTTGATCGTGGACATGCTTAGTATAGTTTACCACGGGTTATAGGCTTATACGATTCTCGTATAACTACATCTCCGGCTCCACAAGGACACGCAAAAGCTTCATATGGCACCATCTGCATAATAACAGTGTGATATGTTTGTGGTTGTAATGGTAAGTGTGTGTGATATGTTGGTGATTGTGATGATAATATCTGCTTTTATGGTAAAAAAGAGTTTTTTGGAGGGAATATTTGGCGAGATTTTTTGGCGGGAGTATATAGTGGGAGTTTTTGGCGGGAGTTTTTGACGGGAGTATCGACTCATCCGTTGAACATCTAATGTACAACGATAACACATCGACTCATCCGTTGAACATCCAATGTACAACAATAACATATCGACTCATCCGTTGAACATCTAATGTACAAAGATAACATATCGACTCATCCGTTGAATATCTAATGTATAACCATAGCATATCGACTAATCCGTTGAACATCTAATGTACAAAGATAACATATCGACTCATCCGTTGAACATCTAATGTACAACGATAGCATCTCGACTCATCCGTTGAACATCTAATGTACAACCATGCCATATCGACTCATCCGTTGAACATCTAATATACAAAGATAATATATCGACTCATCCGTTGAACATCTAATATATAACCATAGCATATCGACTTATATGTTGATCATTTAATGTACAACGATAACACATCGACTCATCCGTTCAACATCTAATGTACAACGATAGCATCTCGACTCATCCGTTGAACATCCAATGTACAACGATAACATATCGACTCATCCGTTGAACATCTAATGTATAACCGTAGCATATCGACTCATCCGTTGAATATCTAATGTACAACGACAACATATCGACTCATCCGTTGAACATTTAATGTACAACGATAACATATCGACTCATCGTTGAACATCTAATGTACAAAGATAACATATCGACTCATCCGTTGAACATCTAATGTATAACCATAGCATATCGACTCATCCGTTGAACATCTAATGTACAAAGATAACATATCGACTCATCTGTTGAACATCTAATGTACAACGATAGCATCTCGACTCATTCGTTGAACATCTAATGTACAACGATACCTTATCGACTTATCCGTTGAACATCTAATGTACAAAGATAAAATATCGACTCATCCGTTGAACATCTAATGTATAACCATAGCATATCAACTCATCCGTTGAACATATAATCTACAACGATAACATATCGACTCATCCGTTAAACATCTTGAATTTTTGATCGGTAGTAGTACTTGATTAATTAGTGATTTCATAAGACCCAATATATATATAAAGATTAAACTTAACACGTGGGCTTGTATTCAAAGGGCTTGTATTCAAACAATACAAATACAAGTCTATATAAGACAAATTAGTCTACTAACAGTATTGTTGTGTTACCTAGTTCGGTGCATATCAATCCTCATGTAGTGGGTGGAAACTTGGGCTGCTTTATTCGTGTGGGCTAAATGATATTTTCTTGCTTGGTCCAAACCCCATTGTTTTTATCCCGTTAATATTCGTCCACCCTCCACCGCCTCTTCTTTTAACACAGTTTTAGAATACCGTCATTCTTCCCCAATCCATACCGCCTCATTATTATACCATCAATGATATATTTTTTGGTGAATTAACTTGCACTATTGGTTATTAGGCGATTAGGTTACCACTTTTAGGGATTAGATTCCGCGGATTGTTTTAGCAATTTGGTGTTTCATATTTCGATGGTTGTCGACTGATAATCCATTTGAGATGCTTGATGTAAACTTTGTGTTTCATAAAATACGTTCACACAGATAAAGGGATTCTTCGATTACATGGGGCAATTATATACGTAAGGCAATGATGTCGAATGTATGCGTTTATATGTTTTGTGGGCAACAATGTATTTTGAGAGCTGCGTGTTTTTTTTTTGTAATCTGTGATTTAGTGTACCACATGATCAACCAACACACGTAAAGTTTAGTATACACTTTAATATGCTAAAATCGTGAATCAGATGCTCACTGTGTTATATTAATAGTGATTCTTTTCGTGTGGTAACTTTATCATATAGTTCTTTCTGTTTAATTATATAGAGAAAATATTGAAAGGAGTTTTGCTTATTGGTATCGAGTTCAAATAAGCGAGAGAAACCTGATGGTAACAAGGTGAAGTTGGTAAGAAGTGGAGCTGAGGTGAGTGCATTGACTGTTAGGCAATACACCAGTGTGAACAGTAGCATGTGAAGTTAGGCAATACACCAGGTGAGTCCCCCGTCATTGCTATTTACAGTTGGCCGATCAGCCCACTATGCCACATTGTTCAAGCTCTTTCTGTTATTTGCAGTTACATTAATATCATCAGGAACTTCAAAGAATCACTACAACAAAAGCCCCTTTCCCCATCGTGTTTTTCCCCAGCGACATATGTCGCTGGGGAAAACTCGCTAAACGACAAAATACTCCGACGTGGCATTTTTTCTCGTTGAATCTTTAGTCAAACGTTATTGAAACGTTTTCCCCAGCGACAT
>BQNB010001591.1:14731-55770 GCA_026074375.1 Tanacetum coccineum | reverse complement strand
TTTAGTTTTATAAAATAGGATTTTATTATTAAAAGTAGTTAAAAATAGTTTTATGAGTTTTTATAATATTTTAGACTTTTCTAAGTTAGAAAATCATTTTTTAGAATTTTTAGGAATTAATTTGCTATTTTCTAGGATTTTAATTCATTTAATTAGTTTTTAAGTCATAATAAATGCAAAAATAATTAAAAAAAAATATTTTCCTTTTCTTAAAATTTTCTTTTATCTTAATTTAGGTTTAGAAATTAAATTTACTTTCATAGGCTTAAAATTTAGTTTAATTGCTTATTTGTCGCGTTTTGTTCGTACCCGTTATTTGTTTTCTACTTTAATTGTTATTGTTTGCTTATTTTAATTGTTGATTTTAATTTATAGAAATAGATAATCAAATCAAGCTTTGTTTCCAATTCAAATCATTGTCCTAACAACAAACGTGGTTTCAATTTCACAAATCGTTGGGGAATAACGACCCATGAATCATACTTCCCGGTTAATATACGTATTATATTATATATATATATTTTTGAAGATTTTCCTTTTTACATTTGTCCTCAAGGGTAATTTGGTAATTTTCTATCATATTATATTTTATTTTTACGTGTGTAAGATTTTTACGAATCAATCCACAAGTTTTTTTTTTTTTATTTAATATTTGTGTTCTAAATCTTTATGCTTATATAAACCTATGAATTTCACTCAACGTTTCATTGACTTTTTAGCATGTTCATCTCAGGTAATCAAATCTAAGGACTTTGAGCTTGGGAAGAGGAGGAAGTTGTGCTTAAAAAATGATTTTTGTTAAATCACCTGATTTTTATTCCTCAAAAACAATGTTTTTATACTTTGTGGGACACTTGTACCTTGTTAGTGTTATGTTGGGACAACGCTTGCACTCTGAACTTTCTTTTGGAATGGATTGTGTTTTATAACGTCTCCTTTTGAGTCGTTCCTTATAATTTAATGACTGTTGTACTTATTATTAACACCCAATTGTTGGTCCCGAATCTTGATTTAATTGGGGGTGTTAAAATAAATTAACAGATGATTGGGCTTCATTTGTTATAATCTAAAAGTACTATCTTCAAGACATCCATTTCATATGAAATTTACTAATTACATCTTATGTGCAGAACTCATAATATTGGACTCAAACACTTGTAATTCTGATGATAGTTGGGAACCAACAAAATCTGTTGACAAAATTACCTCAAAGTCTTAAAAGGGTGTTTGGACGGTAATTCAAGCATAAATTAACAGATGATTGGGCTTCATGTTATTATAATTAAAGAATACTATCTTTAAGAAATCCATTTCATATGAAATTTACTAATTACATCTTACGTGCAGAACTCATAATATTGGACTCAGACACTTGTAATTCTGATGATAGTTAGGAACCAACAAAATCTGTTAACAAAATTACCTCAAAGTCAGTATTGAAAGGTAAACATGGTACAAGCTCTGTTAGTTTTAAAGGAAGAAAAGGTTCACCATCCAAAAAAGGTTCATGCTCCAAATCTACAAAAACTAAACCTTGCAAGGTTTTAAAATTTATTAATGATTCAAGTTTAGATGATCATGGGTCTGTGTTTAGAGGTAAACCTAGGAAAAGCTTTGTTTATTCAAAAGGAAAAAATGTTCAGTCTCGAATAAAGGAACATGCTCAAAAAAGGTTCATGTTCAAAATCTAAAAACACTAAACCTTCAAATGTTATAAAGTTTTATAATGATTCAAGTTCAGATGAGCATGGGTCTGTATTTAGAGGTAAACCTGGGTCAACTTCAAAAGGTGTTGGAGCTCTAAAACATTCCAGGGCTAAACAAAGTAAAGGAAAAAGGAAAATGGTTTAGCATTAACCTTTGTTGGTGTACCTAATGTTTGTGAAGCTTTTGTTCATCTGCTAACCTGCTGTTTGTGAAGCTTTTGTTCTTCTTTTGTGTAGTTTAAAACTTATGGCTTGTATAACAATAACTATTATATATTGTTTATGGGCTGTATCCAGTCTATATAGATATTTAACTTTATGGTTATTATGAAATGTAATAGTTGCACCACCTGCAACACTTATTCTGTAAAATTTGTGGGTACATTATTTAAGCATTTCTGTTGAGATCGTTTGGCCCATCCAGGATTAGTTTTACAAACAACATTAATAAGCACAGCGGAAATCATAAAGAACAGTAATGTTGTTAAACAAGGTTTTACTAGTAAACATTCTATTAATCTACTACCCCAAGGTCAAATGATCCTTGAGGCTAAAACTAACTAATACATAAACTAACTAATACACACACGCTTTCTTTGGTGTGTCTAGACTCTCATTGGAGAGATCTAACTATGATGGATGCTTAAACCAGACGCCCCACATCTCTTTATATACTAGAGATGCTAGGGTTTACAAGAAAACCTAGCTTACATAGGAAGATAACTTAATTTATCACATTAAGTCCTTGTTATTTCATCTTTCTTCATTTATGCATATTTAGTTTTGTAATCATCAAATCTGAGATCCCAACAATTTCCCATATTATGCTTAGTAAAGGATGAAGGAAATGTGTTTACAAAACATGGCCTTAATAAATAAGGATTAGTCACAAACTTGGCCTTAATAGTACATTTATGCACACAAAAGATATGCTTACAAAAAATGTGCTTAATCATAAGTTTTAGCACAACATACATATTATTACAATACTTTCTTGCATACTAATGAAAAACAGGAAATACATGTTACCTAAATACTTAAAGACTAAGGTTGATATTTAACAATGATCTTTGAGATCATTGTTAAATGAACAACCAGTATCTTTGAGATCATCATCACCCATATCTTTATTCAACCCAATCACAGTAATGAATCTTCCATAGTTTGATCTAAGGGATTTTCTTAAGCTAAGCATCTTTGACCTCTTTATAATTGCTCCCATTCTTGTAAACTTAACCCTACTTTTACCCTTCCTTTTCAATAGCAATGACAAAGTAGTTGCTGGAGAAAATACAACATCGTCCAATATTACCTCATTTGAAAATTCATCTTTACTCTTACCCGGAAATGAATAATCATCGGAACCCACAGGTTCATCTATCCAATCAAAGCCTTTGAAATCACCGCTAACATCAAAGCAACCACCACCATACATATCCTCGTATTTCCAATAATCAAGAGGGTCAAAGTGATCATCAACATAGTCAGCATGAAAAAATTCGGCATATAGATTCTTCACTGGAAATTCAATACCTATTCTTCTTGGTTTAAGAGGGGGTGTTCTTAGTAAGGGAGAAAGAGATTCTTCTTTTTCCCATGCAACAAGCTCATCAAATGTCATAGAAGCAGCATCCATTTTTAGTTTTTCATGACTTTTTAGTTTAGGCTGTATGTCCCTATGATAATCATCGAAACTCAAGTTTCTAAAATAATAGGTTGCTAAGTTTTTAGGAACATGGGCATTATACAAGTTAATTAACCCATACATCTCAGCCATATCATATATTTTTTTAATATCAGGGTCACCTTCAATAATTGTCAAACCTATTTCTAGGCTATTTCTAGGAATACAATAAAACAGACCGCGAATTTCACATTCTAGTTTATAGACAATCATGTCAAGCATTTCAGAGTAACTTATCCTGTTTGAGTTAGATAACTTAAGTGGTAAAACTTTTACATACTCATACTTAAAGGTAGTTCATGGAACATACCATTGTAGTTCACTTCAAAAAGTGAATACTTTTTAGTCGAATCGTCACTCATGTGTATATTAAATATGTAAAATTACTTCATTATATAAAAAAACAAAGATTTGGGAAGACAACATGAACAACAATGTAAAAAAACTAAACATGAACGTACTTACATACCTTTTGCTATTATCCATACAAGAAAAAGGAGGTTTGCAAGAAAACTTTAAAGAGAGTGAAGATTTAGATGTAGCCATACTTATGCATGTACTTGTGTAGGATTGTGAGATCTTATCTTTATGTACTATGAAGATACTACTAACAATGTAAACAAAGTTTAATCTTATGGTCCTTGTAATTATATCATAAATATTAGGGTAATTGGTTAATATTACGAGATTTGGGTTACTTTTAGTAGGCCTTTATTAATCGTCCAGATTTTCAAGGAACCATAACAACAGTTTGGAAAATTTGCATGTTAAAAGACACGTGCTTTAAATGAATTCAAGAATCACAACGTTTTAGAAAAATCAGTATATAAACAAATCATACACAGGCCAAACTTTACATCTTTATCATATTCTTAAAACAAACATACACGTAAAGATGAATCAATCACCACTTAACGAACTACGTGCGACATCTAACTCTACAGATTTGTAGGATATGTCGAATGTCGCAATCTACAGAGAGATACAAACCGACCTTGCAATAGCGAGGAAACTGATGGTGGCTGTTCGAGAACTATAAGCCAATATTAATACGAGACAGGCCCTTATTGATGATGCAAAAACAAATTTGAAGGATAACAAGATTGCCACTGTTTTTTTCTTCATAGAAAAGCAAGACAAAGAAATAACATATGTGAGGGACCTTCTGGTCAAGATTGACGAGGTACTCAGGAGGCCGGTTGAAAAAGAGGAGTTCCTTGATTACGTTAAAAGACTTTAGACAGGAAAAGGAAATTCCATGATGATGCTACTATTGTTTCAACATATTCCTCGTCTTTGATAACAATATTTGTATTGAACTTTGTTGGATTCAAATTTATACTTATCTATTATATTTGTTATATTAATGTTAATTCCTTGTTTAATGACTATATAATTTTGTGATTACTTCTGCTTTTGTTCTATTTATATTCGGTGTTTGTTGAGTTATGGGTAAGTAAGCTAATACATAAATTAGACTACAATCAAAACAATGAACACAAACTACTAACAAATTGGGTACAAGGTTTAAGTGACGCAAAAGGTTAATGAAAACTTAAGGTAAACATATGTTTTGTTACCGAATTATTGTTAGTATTTGTGTTTAAAAAAATCGAACCATCTTCTCACGATATGCCAGGGCAACGTCAAGAGGATCATCTACATCCAATGACAAGCCATGCGCCAACCTATATAAAAGTATACAAACCCACACACCACAATCACCATATACGCCCCCCTGCTTAGGAACATTGTCCGCTAGCCTAAACGTAATGGTATACTTGCTTACATCTATTCCTTTCTTTTGAAAAACATTTGCACGTTTTAGAACTACGAGAAGCTGGACATGTAGAAAAATTTACATTCATACAAGTCAATTAAAATGTGAAAAATCATTATGTAGTTATAAGATCTCTGTAACTTTGATGTTGTTAGTTTATAGTTTAAGGTATGTTTTAAATTAATTTGATACAACTTAATTGTGTTTTATATGTATGTTTTCAATAATAGTGTTAACACAAAGGAATTACAATGTGCATGGAAAAGGATAACTTCATTAACTAGTAGCCTTCTTAAACACACATGTCTTCATACTTGACAAAAGATAACACCACCACAACATGACATCTACAAGATGATTCCCAGGACAAAAGAAACTAAATAGATAACAAGGCTACCATAACAACTAGAACATAAAAGGTAACTTTAATAGAAGATTAGAGGGAGCACAACATAGAACATGACTAAATCACTGTCTGCACAACAGAGCAATGAAAGATAATTTCTTAAGGACCTTTAGTTGTGTTTCACAAATTAACCTCATCATGCCCCTAGACGGCTCTAAGTCATCATACTGAAACTCCTTAAGCAACCTAACATATTATGCAGCAACATTGGACCCCACCAAACTTTGCAACTTAAGTATTTGCTCTTGCCTCTCCTGACATCGAACCACTAATTGTTGACAAGATACATATTTTTCCCTAACTAACTGACAGTCCCTTTGATTGTCATTATGAAACAACATAGCCATTATGTTTGTGAGTTGGATGGAATTTGCATTTGCAACTAGTTGAGATAGTTGAGACATTTTTGTGGAATGAAGTTTTGGTTATGAAAAGGTTTGTTAATGGAATGTGGTATTGAAAAAGGTAGGGGAATGACCAAATATAAAGGATATGGAAAAAATGTAACAGAAAAGTACATTAACTGAATAGTGGGATTCATCTTTATTTAGAAGGAAAAGGACATTCAAATTTAATGTGATTAGTAGTGGAGAAAAGTTTCAGGCATGTCATATCTATGGGTCAAAGCATTTTTGGCCACTAAATACTATATTATAGAACATAAACCAATGCTATTATGGGAAACAAGTTACTAACCAATGTAATTGCTCTCTAGCTGGTTACAAAATCCTTATTTCATGCATATAAATCTTGTACTTAGTTACTTATTGCATTTTATGCAAGTTGTAATTGACTAACTTTGTATAGACATATTGTACTCAAGCATAAAGATATTGTACTCAGTTATTGTATAGTAAGCTTAGTTTTGAAACATGTATTTAGTGTACCTGTATACTTGATTACAGTTTAGTCAATAGGCATTCATAAGTATGTACAAACTAACTAATTTTTAGTGAATTCTACCACATAAGTGTATAATATGTTTTGTCTTAAGTAGTGTATACTATGTTATTAACTTAGCTGTAAACATAAGGAAACATATAAATATATTTTCGTATAAATGTTAACAAGTTTGTGAGTTACCTTTAAACAATCCTAACCCGGACATACCAATCGCGATAGTCATAGTCATATGTGTACCTAATGTCATAAAATGTGACCTCTCCAGATAGAATATGATACTGGGCAAGACACCAATGTTCACCCATTTCATTAATCAGAATAAATACCTACACATTAGTGGTTCTTTGGATGGTTATACAAAATGAAATTATTAAGCAAAACATTAATGAAGAAAGGCTTTAGTGTATATGCTAGTTTAAAAGGTAGGTATTTATGTTGAATAGTGCATTATTATATCTTTTATTTTGTTTATGAAAATGATTTAAACAACATTCTAACAAACCAAAAATACACTAAATATAGGGTAAATGTTTTACCTGATCAACCTCGCTCCATGGAGCGGTATACCTCTCCCCGTTAGCATAAAAAAAGGGCAAGTGTAGATATCATTATAAACTCATCTAGGATCTATAAGAATGAAAATAATAAATTTTGTATGTTGCGCAGCAGAATAAGAACAAGAACAATGTTATTGAACAAGGTTTTACATTCATACAAGCCCCAATTCTATTTGATCAAAATAGAACGTGTTACCTAACTATAACAAGGATTAAAGACACTTTGATCTTAGGGCTAAACGATCTCAAGTGGTGAGATCATTGGTGTTATCCTTCTACATGATTAAACGCCTTAAAACACACACTAGACGTCTAGGATACACACACATAAACAATGTCTAGGGATCTCTTTATATAGAGAGTCCATCTAGACTTATAAGGAAATCTAATTGTATTAGGAAACTAACTCTTTTCCTAATCTTTGATCTTTATCGTTTAAGAAAGTCTTCTAGAATCCTCCATCTTTTGTAGAATTCCATATTGTCGAATTTGATCCTTTTGTTTCATTCTTTATCCTTTTAAGCAAGTTTTTTTGTATTATCAAATCAATAAATCCCAACAATCTTCCCCTATTTGATGATGACAAAACAAACTGTAAACTGATTCCAAGATGATCCATAGTAACTTAATCTTCAGCAATCTTCATCTTTAAATCTGATCTTCCATGAATGAAACAATCTTCCCTTTAACTTAAGATTTCCTTTGAAATTGTTGATACTTCTTTAACACAGTGAAGTCTTCAACATCTTGTTCCATTCCATGCCACCACACATAATAAGTTGCAAATCATATCATATCATCTCCGTACCATCTTCCCTTTTTTGTCATTATCCATTAGGGGACTGTGAACATATGCAACTTTGATCTTTACAACAACAAACCATATACTACACTTCTAATCCAAGCTTTCCAATGTCTCAAATTAACCCCCATATGTCATAATAAGAAATAAATGAAACAAGTATAGAAACTTATAACTAGAAGTAGTTAATAATTGGACTTAGCAGTAGTAATAATGAAAACTCTTCCCCTTAAGTGTGCAAGTAAACATATCCAAATGGTTAAACCTTTATATCATATGCTATCCCCTGAAACCATAATGTTAACCAACAATCTTGAATCTCTTATTCTATTGGCAGCCTTTTTAATGACTACTGAAGGAGAAGAACTCATATGTTACAAACTTAATTTGAAAGTAAAATTTCCAAACTTGTGGTCTTATGTACTATATACTATCCAGAGACTCCAAACTCATACTCCAGGAGACTCCAAACTCATACTGAATTCCTTGAAGTATAAGTAGACCTTAACCTCTTGACCAAATCCTCATCCAAATGAGACACTGAGCACTACAACGTAACACCTTTAAGTGATAGCAAATCACACATTGCTAGATTTGACAAGTCTTCGTCAACATCGTTTTTAAGCTTGAACAAGTTATCTTCAAAGTCATAATCCAACCAAACTCAACTTTAAGATATGATAAGAACACTCACTCATGAAATTCCACTTCAACTTCAAATAAGTGATAAACAATTATCTCTGTAATTAATTCAAGCAATTAATCCCAAAAATAGGCTTTTTTGTTTTGTCCGAGATCTTTTGATCCAACCGAGAACCAAACTATGTGTTATCTAATAACTAACAAATCTAGCAGTAGTAATACCTTTAAGCCCTACCAGTAGTAACTGCGTTTAATGCTAGCAGTGCTAATATCACGAAGTAGTATCAACAATATTGGCAGCATTAAGTATAATAGCAGCACTAATCTTGGCAGTATTAATCTTCTATTGCTGGCAGCACTAACATATTCTTGGCAGCACTAAGGTATTCTTGGCAGCACTAACATATTCTTGGCAGCGTTAACTTTTGTTCACTACGGAAATAGATTAAACACTTCATCACCATCTCTTTATGAACCTACGAATAATGAATCCTTAACTGCCCTTGACGAACTAGCAGATCCAAACATGAGTTGTACAAACAGCAATACATGAAAATTTTAGTTAGAATTAGTGTACAACTGTCACTTCAATTGCAGACCAAAGAGTAAAACATAAAACCCTAAAAAGTGAGGGTTTTGTGATCACATACGCTTCACGACCCAAAACTAAATCCATCATGGATCCAACTTCACGATAATCATCATCATTGTCGATATCTTTTAATATAACCTCAGCAACATCAATATAACTTGCTACTGTTCGACTCAAATAATCAAGAACCATTAAAGCTTCAAACCTTTATCTATACATACAGCTTCTTCGTTACTGCTTTAAGTGACTCCCAAAACAGAAACCCTCTTGTCGATCTTTATCTAGCAGTACTACTGATGTGGAACATAACCACAACACTACCATGACATCAGGTTTCGTTTATAATCATGATGATAAGAATGAATAGACAATCAAACCTGTACCACCATTACGACTACTTCAAAAATGGTCATACAATAATCTTACATATCCAAGCACAAACTGATAAGAAAAAATTCTAGGATTTAAGAAACCCAAATAATTGTTGAATCTTATAACCGAATATCACCGTTTCCTGCTTACCGAATTAGGGTTTGTAAAACCCTAGTTTTACGGAATTCGCCTTTTACTGAAAAACAGAAAATCAAAACAAGTTTTACCACTTGTTTGATTGTAAAAACCCTGTAGATCCTAGATCAAGAGCCACCAGGCTCTGATACCACATATTGATCCCACTTGAATAGATCTTGAATTCCTTAGCTTGTGTAAGGTTTAGTTATGCAAGATAAATCCTACACAACTATGGTTGAAACTTTGTAAAATATATCAAAGACTATGCGGAATCTAATCTTTGATCAATAAGAAGAATATGCAATAGAACAATAATTCTAATGAACACATAGATTAACAAACAAAGATTCAATATATTAATATGAATACTCTAACTAGTATTAGGGTTACAAAACCTTAAAGCTATAACGATATCAAAACAAAAGATTTCTAGATGGCAAACTCTATGCCCTAGGACCTCCTTTTATACACCAAGGAGTCCTAGTCGATTTAAAATATATTCCTAAAACTTAGAATACTCACTATGATCTATTCTATAAATAACTCATACTTATCACGTAAGTAATCTTGATATCCAATCAATCTTTATCCTTTCTTCTGTCTTTATCCATTCTCTTTTGACAGTAGAAACTCTTTCAGCAGTCTTAATCTTTGAGCAGTTGTAACTTTTGTACTAGCAGCATTAACTTAGCACCAGCAGTAGTAACTTATACACCAGCAGCATTAACTGTGTATAATCAGTAGTAACTACTTAGAATATTTTCTTTAATCTTCACCAGCAGTACTAACTTTACACTAGCAGTACTAACATATACTAGCAGTAGTAACTAGCAGTACTAATATACACTAGCAGTACTAAGTTACACTAGCAGTAGTAACTATGAACTAGCAATACTAACTACTTAGCATAATTTTCATTAGAGTTAATGAATAGCACTAACTTTATCTTAGCAGCAGTAACATAAACCTTAGCAGTAGTAACTTTAAAAAGGCTTTTAATCTTAACAATCCTCCCTTAAACTTGACATTCTTCTTCAAAATCTCAAGTTTCTTCATTGAAAGCTTCATTAAGCACTAGGAAGATGCTTCTAAATACTTCATTCAGGTACATAACCTTCCTTAAGCTATTTCTTGACCAATCTAAGAAGCTCAAATGCCATTTCACACTCATAATCAACTTGAAGCTTCACATCATTGAACATCTGATGTAGTGTGTGATTTGTAAGTGGATACTTCTTCTCAACCAATAGATAATAAAGTATGGACTGCATTGTTACACAATGAACTCCACAAGAATCATAAAGCTTTTAGTTCAGCACTTTAACTAATCCTTGTTGATTCTTCCATACACTATCTTCAACATGATGTTCAAACATGGTCTTCAAATTAAGAAGTAAGAAATTATCCATGTAATTTACTGGCTCTATCTTTTTAAATCTAGCTTTAACTATGCTCCTGTAGGTCTTTGGTCTTGGATCTATGTAGCCTTTGTAAGACAATAGCTAACTTGAATAAATCCAAATAAAGTATATGAGAGACACTGACTATGAATATCAAGTGTTAATGCGGAATCTTAACACAAGAATTAAGAAGAACACAATATAATTCTAACTTTGCTATTGATTTCTATTAAGCTTCAATGCTTCTATTTGATATATGAAACTCTATGCCGTAGGGTTCCTTTTATACACCAAGGAAACCCTAGAAGGCTTTACAAAACGTGTAAAAGGATAATGCATATCCTTTCTGAACTGCTTTCTTGTGCTATCTTTGCTTCAGCTTTCTTAGAACTCTTCTCCACCAACTCAGTTTTGTAGTCAACAAAGGTGTTTACCCTTTTGAAAGCTTTGTCAAACAATTCTTAAATATTGGCAAAGGACTTGCCCTTCAAACTTTTGGGCTTCCATCCTTCCATGTTTTTCAGATAAGTACACATGATACTCCTTTGTTGAGCTCTTGTTGGAGGTCTGTTCCTTTTCTCTTCTGCTCTCTTAGATGCAAAATGTTTTCTTCTTTGCTCTAAGAATTGTACAAACAATCTTGCCTTTTCAGCATCAGTCAATTCTTCTTGCTCTTGAGCTTGCAATCTTTGAGCCAATTGATAATCAACATCAATCTTAGCTTAAATATCATTCCATTCTTTACTTAAAGCAACATTGGCTTCATCTTTTTCCCTTGCAAGTCTCTCCTCTTCATCAAATTCAGCTTGTAACCTTATAGCTTCTTGTTCATCAAAACTGACTTGATCTTTCTTTTTCATCTTCAAAGGTTCTTCTACCATGATTCCTTTACCCTTGTCCTGAACCTTAGCCTTTGGTGGTTGTTGAGAAGAAATTGTTGGTGTAGTTGCTTGCTCCTCTTCATGAATAACAAGCCCTTTAGCCTTGGGTCTTGTGCTAGCAGCTGTAACTGTTGTAGTAGCAGTTGTTGTTGTAATTATACCTTGCTCTGGTTCATGTAGCATAACCTTGTCAGCCTTGGGTTTTGCACTTTTCAAAGCTGCAAGTGCTTGAGCTAAAGTAACTTCATCAACACTTAAGTTCACATCTTTAGAAGCAACTTCAGTTTCAACAACCACCTCATGATCAACTTTCAGTTTTCAACAATCCCTCATCACCTTCAGATTATTTACTCCAAACTATCTTCATTATGTGAACCATTGACAATATAAATGTCTTCATCAGCATCAATATCATCAATCCTCCCCTGTTTAGATGCATCCTCTTCACCCAAACCTTCATCTTTAGAGGATCATCTAGTAACAGACCATAAAACTTGTATAATTTTTGAGCTGTTGAGTTCTCGATCTCCTTTCTTTTTAATTTTGGACTCTCTCCTTTTCAAACTTATAATCCCCTGAGCTAGAGAGGTCTTAGTTTTCTCTAGATCAATAACTCTATTTTGAAAGTTGGTACATAATTCCATCAATTCCTTTAGTTTCAGACTATCCTCATCACTTCGAGGTGTGTTAACTCCTACGAGCAGTGAATCATTAAAAGTTTTAGATACATTCTCAAACCCAGTTTGAGCAATAGTATCCCCCATGGTTTCTTGGTCCCTGGGACCACTACCTGAACTAGTTCCTAAGGAACTTGGTTCATTAAGTGTTGCCTTGGATTGGGTCTTATTGATGTTACCCCTATCTTGCTTTGCATCTAAGCTAGTAGCAGTAGTGGCAACCCTTTCCAAATTGTCATCCATCTCCTCATAGACAGCCTCATCTGTAACATTGTCTGTAGGACCACTAGGCTGAGGTACCTCAGTGTCCTTTCTCATTGGCTTCCTAGATTTTTGTTTCTTTTGAGATTGAGATGTTGATGGTTGAATAATGGTGGGTGTGTGATGGGGATTAGTAGGATTTGCTGAACCTTCACCCATTTCTTCTTGATGTTGTACCACCATTATTTGAAATAAGGGTGTTTCTCTTCCAGAAAAGCCTTTCCCTACCCTTCTTATGTTTCAAAAAATCTTCTTAGTGTGAGAGGGTGTAACTTAAATCCTTTTATGATTTGACATTCCTTCCAGTTGTTTCTTCTAAAACACTTGTACAAATCTTGGATACATCAAGAATTTACCAGACACATTCTCCAAGTTCTTCACCATACTTTCAAAAATGTATTTTGAAAAGTTAAACTTCTGGTTTGTAGCTAAACAGATAATTGCAGAAGCCATAGTGCTACTAAATTCATTCAATGCAGTAGTCTTAGCACTTAGACATTGTAAAATGGTAAGAATAAGGAATTTCCATTGCGTGGAAAAGAATCCACTATAGAAAAGTAAGGCTTCTGTATAAATTTCTCATACCCGAAAAAAACCCAATTAGTGAAAGCTGTTCTAAGATATTATGCATTGGGTTAAGCCAAACAACACCGTCAGCATATTCCAGTGAAGATCTCTTCTTACATGGAATTCGTGTGTTATGGATCACTTCTTCCCATCCACTAGGCTTGAACTGTACTTCCTCATTACTAGTTTTTTTCCTTTACAGTATCCCATGACGTGTTCAATGTAGAATATATATATAGGATTGATCGTAGTTGCATATTTGATAGGTTTGGCATTCAGAAAATCAACAATTTTGCTTCAAACCCTTACCTTTCACAACGTGGTTTTAGATAAAAATGCGACTCATGTTGGAGTATCAGCAAACTGGGAATCGATAATAAAACTCATCTAGATCTATAAGAATGAAAATAACATAGTTTGTATGTTGCGCAGCGAATCAGAACCAAGAACAATGTATATTGAACAAGGTTTTGACATTCTACAAGCCCTAATTTCTATTTGACAAAATAAAACGTGTTTACCAAACTATAACAAGGATCAAAGACCCTTTGTCTTAGGGCTAAAACGATCTTAAGTGGTGAGATTGTTAGTGTTTTCCTAAAACATGATTAAAACACCTTTAAAACACACACATAAACAATGTCTAGGGATCTCTTTATATATAGAGTCCATCTAGACTTACAAGGAAATCTAATTGTATTAGGAAACTAACTCTTTTCCTAATCTTTGATCTTTATCATTTAAGGAAGTCTTCTAGAATCCTCCATCTTTTGTAGAATTCCATATTGTCAAATTTGATCCTTTTGTTTTATTCTTTATCCTTTTAAGCAAGTTCTTTTGTATCATCAAATCAATAAATCCCAACAGCAAGCCTTTTTGCAATAGGAGTTGAACAAAGTAGCAACTAACCATAGCCTAATTAGCATGCTCGGTTCTGATATGCCACATATAGTCCACCCACAAGTCTATGTGGTGTTCTTTGAAAGAAACAAATGAATGGCTTAATGAAGGGAAAACAACAACTTTATGATTATAACTTGTATTTATAGTTGTTCTATAAATACATACCTCTTTACTTAGCCAACCTTTCTTTGTTGGGTCTAAGCAAACCAACTTAAGCTAGAAATTCCTATCTACAATATAATCATCGTTCCATGGAAATTTACATTCAACTTGCCCGGGTTGGCCTAGAAAACATTCAATATCATCACTTAACCAAACTATGTCCATACAATGTAATACTAGCGAAATATCCTACATATACATATTAATTATATAAGTTATAACACATTGTATAATCTAATATTGATTTGTAAAGTAGTAGAAGAAGTTTCATACCTCAACCCATGGTTTCACATTTTTAAGAAGTTTAGCGGTACATGGATCATTTACGTGTTGACGGTATTTTTTGATCTTAACCCAACTAACTTTGGAATTTATCTTTTCTAATGAAGAACCAAGCTGATTCCTCTTCGTAGGTGCTAACTTAGCCAAAATATTTTTACCATGACTTGAATTCATAAACTCCTTTCGCTTATTTTTATTTTGCTCCTCCAATTGCAATATATTCTCTTCTATTAACCTCAACCTGTTTGCCTCATCCAACCTAAACCTATTCTCCTCGACAATTAATTTTTCATGTTCACAACGCAACATTTCTTCATCTTCCAAACACAATCTTAATTCCTCTTCTCGAAGATAATCCTATAAGGCAGAAATATAATAAATCAGGCTAAGTGATCCTAAACAATAATTTGATATTGAATAAGGTTTAACAAGATTACTTGAGAAATATCTTCATTTGAATCGTGCTGCTAGATCGAATCAGCAAACATGTTATTTAGTGAATTACATAACTCAGATGTCATACATCTAAATGCATCAGTAAACTGCAGCTTAGGCTCTCTGTCATTTCTTTCATGTGCAAGGACCTGAAAAGTGATATCTATAGTTACATACGAAACTTTAAATAATTTAATCGTTTGATATTATATATGGTTGGAATAAAATATAACCTGAATAATAGTCTCAAGTTTGAAAACACGATAATTTAACTCCATAATCAGAAGATCGTTAAGCTATTTTTTCTTCACACTATTATCACTTGTTCCTACAATCGATGAAACCATGAAACCGGTTTTCCCATGTTTGCGTGCTTTCTCCAACTTTGCTAGATATGTTTCAAAAAGGCTATGTTGTTCTTTGATAGGAGGAGCCCTGGGAACGTGCTCTTGAAAATAAACGTTATTATCTATCTACCAGGAAGATTGGTACTCAGCTATAGTAGGTCGGAGATCTTATGTTGACCTTGATTCCTAAAGATATTATAGAAATAATTTGTGACATGTACTTGATATGTGATTAAACACATATCAAAATTCCCCCATACTACGCTATTTCCATGTCCTCAAGCAATGCCATAAATACACGTATAGAAAACCAAAAATTTCAACCCCCTAGACTAATTACCTCGAATTGTAGCTAAGTGTTCATCTAAGGGGATTAAGAAATCACTAGTTTTGAAACGCCTCGTTTTACCATTTCTTTATATATATATATATATTTTATTATTATTATTATTATTATTATTATTTTAAAGGAAACTGAATATTTGACTTTCATTATTTAATCATAACTTTTAGGATCACGGAACAAGAAACGCTTTTAAAAAGTGTCCAAAAGGATAAATTCATCGTCCTTGATTTTTCACCCGCCCCAAACCAAGCTTAAAAACAAAATCATTGTTAAATACAAGTTAAGATGCTAACGCTACTCATAAATGCTAATTGTGTAAGCATAGCTACTTTCCGCTCCCTTATTCCTAAATTCTCTAAGAAATTTATTTTTATTATTGGTGACAAATAAATTATGGCCTTATTTTTATAAAGTAAACCCGGTTTAGACCATAATTAGTTTGAAATCCTTTCCTAAAGAGACGATATGGTGAGAATAAGGTCCACATTAAGGTTCTAATTTCGCATGATTTAGGGGGTTTCTTTTTTATTATCCGAAACAACTCAACTACGAGTCCAGAGACGGAGGCTTTATTTTGATAACTCTAGAGTCGAAATTTGGCTTTATTATTATTATTGCTACATTATTATCCCACGGTCCTTTAAATAACTGCCACATCGGTATGCAAGCCGACCATGGTCTAGGAGTCTTATTTCGACCAGGAGATCCTCGACCTTTTTGAAAACTGCCACATCGGTATGCGAGTCGACTATGGTCCAGTAAACTTATACCAGTCTCAGATTTAATATTATTATTAGTACCTCCACCCTTTAAACGACTGCCACATCGGTATGCGAGCCGACCATGGTCCAGTGGTCTTAATTCGGCTTCGGTTTATTACATAATTATTATTATTATAGCCAAATTTCAAGTCCTGTAGTCTTTTAAATACCTAGACAACGGTAGCGAGCCGTCAAAAATTGGTAGCCTATTCCCCACAACACTGACAAAACCTCGATATGTACCTTACTTTCACCAGAAGGAATCTCTACGAAGGGATTTAAACTAAGAATCGCAAAAACCAAAGTAACTTTATTTATTTAACAATTATATAACGTTTATTAAGCTGGTGGGAGCAAAAAGCCACAATTAACCTCTATGAGCTCTAAAGAGATCCAACTACTCCACGCTTAGCATCTAACTTATATTAAACTCTATCATTTTTCGTTCTTCGCAAATTTAAAATCTTTAATAAAAAGATCCGCGAATGCTTAGTCTAATAAAATCAAGCTTTGCATATTTAAAGTCTATTATGGAAACTTGCAAACTCTTGGCTTTTTCAAGCTAGAATTCGCGTTTTAAAGCTTCTTGTATAAAAGACTAGCAAAAGCTTAAATTTATATAGGTTAAGGGGCAAGCTAGAGCGCAACATGCTCGATCAAGTCAAAATTTATTCTTATTCTCACCATCGAAAAGTCAAAAATTCGTGTCAAAACACTTATTTTATTTTTGAAATTTTTTAATTTTGGCATAAAATCACATATTTTTGGTGGTAAAACGGGGTTACGTGAAGACAAGGCAAATGCAAGTAAGATCAAATCGAAAGATCCCCCCCATACTAGAACTAAACATTGTCCTCAATGTTTAAAAGGGTCTCTATGTAAATCTAAAGCCGTTTATTAATTATGCTAATAGATAAACGTTAGTCAATAAGATCTAGGATATCTGATTCCCATATATAAGCATCCTAAGGATTGAAACTCGAGTGAACTACAGACAAAACCACGAGCACAAGAGTCTTCCTAATCCGGGGCAATCCTGAACATAAAACACAAGCCACGAAACACGAGAAAGGAAGATGCGAGCCTCATCACGTCACACATATTAGAAAAGAGAAATAAATATAGAAACACGGGTTGCCTCCCGAGAAGCGCTTGTTTTTGTTAACCGAGTCATGAGCTTGACTCTCCCTGAATTCCTTTGTCCTTGGGGCAGAAACAGAAGAATGGAAAAATCATCATCGGACTTTCATATGCCACCGACTCTAAGGAATAGAAACTATAAGCGAAGATGTCGAGGTAAAAAATGGTGTCCTCACTCCTAGAGGAGAGAAAAAGAAGAGAATTCACAAGATAGGTAATAAAAGGAAGAAAGATTTTGATAAAAAATGTAAGGGAAAAATAATGGCAATCCTCAAAGTTAAACCTCACATTATCCTTAATCTTTAAATTATCAATTTTAGGTTCATCATTTAAGCTTTTTGGGTCATTATCTAAAAACACATCAGGAGGGAGATTAGGTATAGTGTCATTAATAAACAAACTCTCAAGTTAGATTATATCTCCCTCCGAATCATGATAATCGTCCTTAATATCCGTAGAAACATCAACATCGATCTCATCAATATCGCCTCCTGGGTTGAAGCACTCATCCTCATTAGCATTGAAAAAAGGTGTGACTAGCAAAGCCAGCTCATCAAGGTTAGAAAAATAAGAGTCCTTGTTCTTGATGTCCTTTAACACCTCATTAAAAATAAGATTTATGCCACTAGAGATGTACTCGTCATCAAATTCAAAAAGAGGGTTCGAATAAATTTTAAAATTTTCCTCAGGAACATCCTCCTCAGGAAGTAACTCGACATCACTAGAGGTAAAATCATGATTAGCATCAAAGAGAGGATTAGAGAAAGTCACAGAATTACCCCCTAAAACGTCAAAAGGGGGAGAAATATCAATCGAAGAATTTATCATTTTAAGTTCCTCAAAATTAAGTTCTTTCGGAGGGAGAGGAGATGATGGATCATCATTTAATAACTTTTCAAGTAGAAGAATGTCTCCTTTCGAATCAAAGTCGGCATCACCGATTCCCGGTGAAAATGGGTCAAGAAGAGCGAGTTCATCGGCAAACTCCTCGAGAAGAGAATCACTAGTATCAAAAGGAGTGAGACTAGGAAGAGAATTAGAAAGAGGAGTGGTACTGCCACTCGAGGGATGAGTTGATTTCTTTAACACTTCGGGGAAACGATCCTCGCATGTTATGTCAATGAAATTAATCATATTAATCTACTCATTTGCATGCTTTTGAGGATGTTTTGAAGTGTTATTAGCATGAAAGATTAATTTTCCATCTCCGTGTCTCAAAATAAGCTCTTCTCCGAACACGTCGACTAGAGCACGTGTCGTCCTCAAAAAGGGTCTCCCTAAAATAAGGGGAACACGAGGATCGACATCGTAGTCAACGACAATGAAGTCAGCTGGAAAATGAAACTTTCCTACTTTCACAATGACATCTTCGGCAACTCCAACCGAATAAGCAACCGATCGGTTTGCGAACTCGAGAGTCATGCGAGTTTAAGTAAGTTTTGGGAGCGAAAGCTTCTTCCATACGGAAAGAGGCATTAATGTGATGCTAGCGCCAAGATCGGCTAAGGCTAAGCACTCAACAAGTTCCAGAAAATCACAAGGAATAAGAAACTTGTCGGGGTCTCTAAGTTTTTTTGGGCAAATTTTTATGGAGCACCGCCAAACAATTCTCATTTAATGGAGTATTTGCCAATTCAAATAATTTCTCCTTATTACTAAGGAGACTCTTAAACGTGGAAGCGAACTTAGGCATGTGAAGAAGAGCATCTGCAAAGCTAAGGTCGAAATGTAATCTTTGAAAGATTTGAAGGAAATTTAACATTTGATTATTAGCTTTCTCTCAGATCTTTTGGTCGTTAAGCATTGAAGGATAAGGAATCGACAGTTTAGGATTAGGCTTTGGAACAACATCGGGCTCGGGTATAGGAACTTGGACAACCAGAGGTTGGACGTGTGCGGTACTTCCTAAATTTGTAGTTTGCACCTTGTCCTTTGTTACCTCTGATTCACGTTCCACTTCCTTTGGAAGAGGAGAAGAAGTAGTTGGAATCGTATGTCCATCATAAGATACACCACTTCGGGTAGTAATAGCTTTCAGGTCACCTCTCGGGTTAGCAATGGTATTACTAGGAAGTGATCTCGAACCCGAGGGACTTTGCATTTGAAAAAAATTGCTCATCATGTTCTTTATATCATTCTTTAACTCATTGCTCTGATTCCTCATCGTAGTCTGAACTTCATTCTTAAATTTTGCCTTCATATTGTTTATTTGATTTTGCATGGCTCTCATATCGACATCATTAGTCTTCATGTAGTTCGAGAAATCATTTGAAGGTCCAACTTGAGTTTGATTAAGCGGAGCTTGAAAATTAAGATTCCCTTAATTAAAGTTATTTCCTTGATTCTAATTGTATCCTTGATTCTGATTATACCGGTTTTGATTGTTCTGCACATTTGGTTGAGGAAAACCGGATGGTCTCATTTGATTGCTAGCACGATAATTAGTTTCTCCCTAAGGACGGTATCTGGGACCGCCTTGATTGTAGGTCCCTGTGGCTGCAAAAGCATTAAAGGTGTTGCTATCCGTAGCAAGACACTCATAGTAAGGATGCGGTCCACCACAAGTAACACAAATTTCTTCTATAGCTTTAACGGGAGCTGGTGAAGGAGTCTTGTTTTGAAGAAGCATAGCCTTAATGGCATCAGTAAGAGCGGTAATTTCCGGTAGATAAGCAGTAGTAGAAGAAGAAGTAGTACTCGCTTTTGAAACAACCAGTTTGTTTCTTGAAGTGCGAACTTTAGACTTATTCTCGATAATAGTCAAGGCATCTCGAGGAGTACGGTTCAAAAGATTACCACCGGCGGCTGCATTTAGAGAATCTTGATCAGATTGTGTCAACGCATTGTAAAATGTGTTGATTTGATGCAATTCCAAAAACCGTGGTGTGGGCATTTACAGAGGAGATCTTTAAAACAGTCCCATGCCTTACTAAACGTTTCATCAAACCTCTGCTGAAAATTCGTGATGTCATTCTTGAGATTTGTAGTCTTTGAAGGAGGAAAGAAATAATTCACAAACTTAGAAACGAGATCTTCCCATGTATGGATAGAACGAGGGGGTTCTTTTTTAAGCCAAATCCGGGCTGCCCCCTCAAGAGAAAATGGGAAAAGCATCAACTTGATGGCTTCATGTGGAACATTTTTGTACTTAAGCGTAGAAGTGATATTGTTAAACCAACGAATATGAGAATGGGGATCATCTCTCTTAAAACCCTGAAATTGACTCGAAGTTACTAGTTGAAGTAACCCGACTTTTAACTTAAAATTTTCGGCAAGTATAGGAGGAAGAACAATCGCATCTCCGTAAATCTCGGTGGGTGCTTGGAGTAATTCTGACATAGTACGCGTATCCGCCAGTGTCAACGAGAGTCTCTATAATAGTTTTAAGCTCGGGTTTGATTATCTGCTTGGAACGTCTACGATTACGTTGCTTCAGAATCGTAGAAGATTCAACAATTAAATTTGATGTAGAGCGGGTGCGCATGCACTAGAAACAAAATAAGAGAAATAAATTTAAAAGAAAAATGTTTTTTTAACCAATAGTTAAAAGTTCACGGTAGCTCTCTAGAAAACGCACAAAGAAGCGGAAGAGCGGGTAAGCGCAAAGAGTTTTAAAAATCTTCTCCTTTCGGGTCGAATTTCGTAGGATCAACCCTCCTTATACCTCCCTTATAGTTTGTTAATCTAAAGGTGAGCCGATTTAACAATTGACAACACACTTTCTTTTGTTGTTTTTTAATTTTTTTTTGGTATTTTCAATACTTTAGGAAAAGTATTTATTGGTGTTTTAATAAATCAACAAAAATAAATCAAGAAAAATAAACTATTTTTGTATTTTTTTAGTTTTATATAAAAGAAAATAAAAAATAATAAAGTAATGTAAAATTTATATTTACAAAAAAACGATAACTTCACGGGGAAGGGTCTTCAATGCGATAATCGTAACACACTTCCCCGGCAGCGGCGCCAAAAATTGATGAGTATAATAAGCAACTTGGCAAATCACTCTTGTGAAAGAGTAATAAGTTAATCACTAATAAAATATATTTCCGAAAAGTATTGATTAGAAAATTACCCTTAGAAAAGGATAAAGTTCAAATCGTTCCCGAGTCGTTTTCCCAACGAAGCGTGAATATTGAAAATCTTGTTTCGGTTCGTAGTCGCGTGCTTGAATATTCAATATTTTGGATTTTATATTATAAAACTAATAACGCAAAGGAAAAACATATAAAGACACGCTAATCTAGGAATTAAGGCAATTTAAAAATCTAACGACATTTAAAAACAATTAAAAACTAATTAATAACTAAAATTTACTAACTAATTAACTAAAAATGAAAAATTAAAACTCTAAAAACTCAAAATGCAAATTTCTTAAACTAAAATGTATTAAGCTAATTTTTTAAAAAAACAAAAATTATTTTTTTGAATTTTTAAATTAATTAAAACTATTTTTAAAACTAAATAGGACTAAAAATTAAACTAAAAATACTAAACTTAATCCTAAAATTTTAAGAAAATATATAAAAATAATAGATACTAACTCTGAGGTTTACAAAGAAAAACGATTCAAAAAGCTAAGCTAAAACTAAACACATATAAGATATAAATGAAACAAGAGTTAAAGTGAAAAAGACCCAAGGGCAGGATGGTAAGACGTGTGTGAGTGTTGATGGGGAGGTCACAGGTTCGAGTCCTGTGACTGTCCCTTTTCGTAAAACATTTTTTTAATTTTCTTTTTGAAACAGCTAAACTTTAAGCAGAAATTAGCAACTTTAATAAAGGGACTTATTGCCAGAACTTACTAATAAGCTAGAAAAAAACAGTTTAAAATCACAGTTTAGCTAGTTAAGACTTTTAGGCATTATCAAAAATTGTTTGGATTTTATAAGCACTAATAAGACCCAAAAAGCTAACAAAAGACCAATAAGCTGTAACAAATCCTAACTTAGACTTAATAAACACCAATGACTAAAAATAAGCAAATAAAATAAGCTAAAAGACAACAAAAAGTACTAAGACAGTTTGACACAAAAAACACTTTTAAAGGACTTTGACCTATTTTAAGCTAAGATTAAAGAACTAATAAGCACTAGGAATAAGCTAAAAAGTTAAAAACGGATAAAGAACTAGACTCAAATTACACAAATAAGCTGAAATTAAGCAAATTGGTTAAAGAAATAAGCTAGAAAAGAAAGTTGAAAATGACAGTTTACTCTACTTTTTTTTGAACTTTTTGAGATTAAATGACTTCTTGCAGCTTAAATTTTAAGACTCAAAATCACTTTTGACAAACTTTAAACTAGAAACAGATTGAAAACATATCTCAATAAACTAAAAATAATTAAAATCTACCAAAGTTGAGCTAGACTCTAACCACAGTTGATCTGCAATGTGAGACTCTTAAGAGCACTCCATGAAGCTTAACTATTTTTGATCCAAAACATTAAGAAGCTATTTCAAAGGACTACTTCTCAAATCAAATGAATTTGATGCATATGAAACCAATTTTTGAACACTAAAACTACACATTAAGCAAACTTTTTATAAATCTAACTAACAATCAGTTTAGAACTACTTGAGGTCTAGCATACTTGAAATTTTGATAAAACAAACTAGAAAACTCAACAATACAAATCTTAAGCTTATGAAAACTAGCCTTAAGACTTACTAAAAGCTAATGAAAACTAATTTGAGTATTTAAAACAGTCTGTACACTATTTAATCACCCTACAACTGCTTATCCCAAACACCCCTTTAAAACATGAAATTTCATTTTTAAGCTAAGACAGATCTTATTAAGCCTCAAATGATGAAAACAGATTAAGTTTTATGACATTTAAAGACAAATAAGCAAAAATATTATCAGATTAAGGAATAGATATTAAGCTAATCCTAATAAGCTGATAACATTTTAAATGAGCAATTTAACATGGACAAATCACATAAGCTCTTATCAAACTAAACTATAAACTAAATACAATAAGCTAATACAAGACTAAATAAGCACAAATAAGCAAAGAATAAGCAGAAATAAGAAGTTTAATAAGATGACTAAGAAATTAGGCTAAAATAGTAAAAGTACGCATACCTTGTCCTTTGCTCAAAACAAGGACTTAAAATGCTCTTTAGAGCTTATCTACAAGCTCTAGCTTATTTTCATAAGCTAGTACAGTCCCATAAGCCCATCCATTTCTGGCTTATCATCCACTTTTAAGCTAAACTACTTTTTAAGTGATTTAAGTGACAAGGTTTATTCAGTTAACCTATAAGCAAGCTTAACTTAATAAGTATTAGCTATTTAAAGTAGTGATAGCTTATTGAGCTTATTAGATAATATCTAAACACATTTTAGACAAATTTCCATAATAGTAAAAACATAAATTCAAAGCACAATTAAAAGGAAAACTGAAATTTTATTAATGATAAAAGAGTTACAAGCTTTTAAAACTAAAAATACAATAAGCAAATACAATAAGCTAAAATTTAAGCTAAACACTAAAAAAACTACTAAAAACTATATCCATTCCTTGTGTGACTGCCTCTATTTATAGTTGAGGAGAGAAGGATCCAGAAGCAGAGGAGCGTTCTTCAGCTTCAATCTTAGCCCTTGATCAATAACAAACCCTTAATTCACCGTTTTGTACCCTTAGATCATCCTCCACGTTTCTCAGCCAATAGGACACCTTGGGATTGCCAAGGTCTAAGATGTGGAGAAGGGAAGATTAACCTTGTTACTCGTGTAAAAATGAAGGGGAAGGGTGAACAGTGTTTTTAAGCGCCTTTTTTTTTACTTTGACTTAGATCCAGTCCTGTGGCTTGGGCTTTTATTTGGGCTTGGACTGGAATAGTATGGATTGGACTAAATATAAATAGGATTTGGATTTTTGGATCAAGGTTGGTAAAGTGTAAGTATTAATGGGCTGACCCGTCCCACAAAACGGGTACTGGTTAGCCCATTAAAGATGAAAATATCCCTGGCTTCGTTTTCTCATGCTCTTCCAATCTTGTGCTTGGTTTTATCCTTTTTGGCTTCGTTTTTTTCTTTTTGTGGATATCTGTTACCTGCATAATATAATTAACAAAACACACATATACAATGTATTTTTCATGTATTTTTTGTCATTTAAGATCGTTTTAATAATGAAAATTGATATGTGATTAAACACATATCAGTACTAATAAAATATGTTCTAAACAACAAATAATATAATATTTAGAGTTTAGCACTAACCTTTGCAAAAAGGTAAGAATTATCAGATCTTGTAAATAATGACTTCTGCGACCAGTCGAGTGCTCTTGGTATTACTTTTGGGTCTTTAATCCACCAACTTTCACATCTTTCAAATGTCTCTAGAATCCAAATCTAAATAATATACCAAATGTAAGTCAACATAAATAAAATTACTACAACTTTAAATAAATTTCTAACCTGGAAAGCAAACAAAAAGCCAAACAACGTATATGTAGGAACATAGTTGCGATCTTTCTTCAACCTATAATAGTTCTCGTCACTGTGCCTTTATTTTAATTTCTTAATTTCATCGTACAAATGTCTAACCTTTTCCCTTTTTGTGTTCTGAATATTTCATTTTTAGTCCTTTGACTATTTGATGTTTGTCAGTTTATTCAGATATTGTACCGTGTTGACGGTGGTGTTTTTTTTGAGAATTGAGTTAGTTTATGGTTCATTGTGTATAATAGTCATTTTAGAGGTTATTATTATGTTAGTTAAGTTCCAGGTGATTGACCCGTGAATTTTTGAGAAATGCCAAAAACGAGTCCCGACACGTCCGTTAATGTCCAAATGGGTTTTTGGGGAATAAAGCGTGGAAATATGTTAAGTAAATACTATAAGTTATTGGAAAAGTATTTTTAAGGTGAATAAAAATTTAAAAATACTAATTAACTTTGGAGAAAATTTACGATCAAGTTTTATGAGTTTTTAGGTGATCCTAACACGAAAAGAAGGGAACCCGAGCCCCTTAGATCCCATTCGTGTAAGCTAAGCAAGGAGGGAACAAGAAGGCTAGTTTTAAGCAATGTTGTCTAAAAAGGATTAGTACTAATATTCCTTTTACCCTTATTCTCTCATTCATTCACCACATTTCAAAAAAATAAAACACACATATAAATGTGTGTGTCTTTTTGCGTCCGAACCAAGAAAACAAACAAACACCCTTATTTTTCCAACTTCGATCAAAGACGTGGTGGTTTAGAGTGTTTCCGGGTTGATTCTAGTGTTCGGGTATTGATAAAAAACTACGTTTGGGTAGTCGGTTCGTGTTCGTCTCGCTTTTCAAACTCTCTTTTCTTGTAAGTTTATAAATTTAAATTTCATTTGTCCTTTTGGGTTTATATTGATGCATAGATGTTAGTTGTACAAGTTGATCGTCGTAAAAATCGATTTTTGAAAACGAAACAAATAAAAGGTTGTGTTCGGTTTGCGTCGGATTTAAAAAGAAAGAAAAGGGTTTTGTAATTTTGATGTTGTGGTCGTGATGGTTTAAAAACATATATTGCTAGATAACTTATTTTGTATAATAGCTTGTATAGCTTATTTTGTGGACTTTTCGTAGCTTATTTTGAGCTTATATACTCTCGGCTTATTTTAGAATCACAAGGGAGGTGATTTTGATTATTTACGTGGTATGGTGTATTCTCGTGGATTGTTTTTATGGCTTACGGTGCTAACCGAATGTATATCTTAGCTTATTAGCATATTTTTAAGTTTATGGACTAGTTTTTAGAGCTTTTGGGCTCACGGCCCATTAAGCACAAATAAGCCATGGCTTATTTGTTAGCTTAATGTGGTCCGGGTTATTTTTTTACTTATCAAACTAGCTTATATATACTAATGGGCCTTGGTTTTGGGCTTAAAGCGTGTTATTGACCTACAACAACCTTAATGGAACCTTATTGGGCCTTAAAGCCCAATAAGCTTTACTTAGCCGTTTTAAGAGTTTGACGGACTTTTGAAAGATTGAAATGAGTTTTCGAAATGATATTGAACGTTGTCTTGAGAAAAACACATTGATAAGTGTCGCGGATTATGATTTTGGGAAATTGTGTCAAAAAGTGTCGAAAATGTGAAGTATTTGAAATAAAGGGTTGAAACCTTGAAAAACGTTATATAAACGTACGGGTCATGTCGAAATTTCGTAAAAAGTTTATAATTAAAATTTTTACTTAAGAACATGATTTTTTTATTTTAAAAAATATAATATTATTATTTTATTATTTTAATAAATTCACTAAAAGACGATAAATATAATTTTCTCAAAACTTCTCTAATATGTTTATTATGAGTAAATGTTTCATTTTCAACCATATTATGATTAATTTTACGGTAACTAAGGTTACCGAATAGACTTATCGGGATATCTTTATAATTATTTATTATAAATATTTAATTATATTACTTATCTATTTTCTTTAAATAGTATAAGTATGTATCGTTGAGATATCGGATTGATAAGATATTTTAGGGTGAGATGATAATAATAAATGTATATTTAGAAATGGTAAAACGGGGCGTTTTAAACTAGTGATTTCTTAATCTTCCTAGATGAACACTTAGTTACTTTCCAAAGTAATTAGTCTAGGGGGATTGAAATTTTTAGTATTCTATGTGTGTATATGACATTGCGTGAGGACACGGCAATAGCTTAGTATGCGGGATTTTTGATATGTGTTTAATCACGTATCATTTGTTCTTAGTAAAACGAGCTTAAATGACCAAAAATACATGAAAAATACATTGTATATGTGTGTTTTGTCAAATGTATTGTGCAAGTAACGGATATTCAAAAAAGTATAAAAAACGAAGCCAAATTAGACATAAACCGAGCACGAGATTGGAAGAGCGTGAGGAAAACAAAGCCGAAGGCGTATTCATTTTTAATGGGCCAACCCGTACCCGTTTCATGGGTCGTGTCAGCCCATTAAATCATGAATGATAAAAAGCCATTTAACCATTAATCTAAATCCTGGCCCAAGATAAAACCCAAGTCAAAGCCCAACACTACAAACCCGTTATCCAGTCAAACAAATTAACGCACCCTTATTTACTGTTCATCATTCCCTTTCCCTCCCATTTCACCACAACGATTAACCAGGGTAAAACCAACAATCCACTCCACATGCTTGATTCCTCTTCTAGAAAGCTTATGTGGCGAGTAATACATCATCTCCTTGACACCCTGGCAATCCCAAGCTATATCATTGGCTGTTGAGACGTGGAAGAAATCAAGGGCTCAAAATGATGGATTAAGAGTTGGTTATGATTCAAGGGCTAGGATTGAAGACTGAAGACGCTCCTCAAGCTCTAGAAGGCTCTTGTCCTCACTATAAATAGAGGCATTCATACAGTAGAGAGATATAGCTAGCTTAGAAGTAGTTTTTAGTAGATTATTTAGTGTAATTTTAAGCTTTCCTTTTCAGCTTGTAATCCTTTTAATATTAATAAAATTTCAGTTTTTCTTTTAAATCTTGTGTTAAATTCTTATTTTACTTATATGCAAATGTGTTAAAAATGATTTTAGATACTACTTAATAAGCTCAATAAGCTCACATTACCTTATAAGCTATCACTTATTCAGTTAAGCCTCTTTTAAGCTTAACTGAATAAGCTGTTTGTCTTAAATCACCTCAAACTAACTGAATAAGCCATTTGGAAGATAAGCCAGACTTGGAAGGGCTTATAGGGCTTATTCAGAGCTTATTCTTTAAGCTAGCTTGTAGATTTAAGCTTGAAAAAGCAATTTAGATCCCTGTTTAGCTAGGATCAAGGTACATGTTCTATTTCTATATTTTAGCTTATTTTCTCATTCAGCTTATTACTTTGCTTATTTGTGCTTATTCTTTGCTTATTTGTGCTTATTTTATCTTAATATAGCTTAATATGTTTAGTTTATAGCTTAGAATAAGTTTGATTATGAGTTTTATAAAATCTATCCCCATTTTCGTTAAAACTGCTTATTAGAGTAGCTTATTTTCTAGTGCTTATTTTTCCTATGTAATTGCTTATATGTCCTTAATATAGTTAGTGCTTAATCTGTTTTCAATAATCAAAGCTCATTATGATCTGGTTCAGCTTATTATTGTAATTTCAAAAGGTTAAAGGGGTGTTTGGGATAAGAACTTTAAATAAGGAAAATCATGGTTAATTTGTTTTTAGTTCCTAAATCAGTTTTGATAAGCTCAATCAAGGTCTAAATGTTTCCCCCCCCCCCCAAATCCCCCCCCCCCCCCCCCAATAAAATCTAGTTTTCATTAGCTTAGAATAGGTTTTGTCAAGTTTTTAGTTTGTTTTTATCAATTGCCTTATATCTTGTAGTCTAAGTGTTCTAAAATGCTATTTGATAAGTTCCAATAAAGCTAGTTTAAGTTGTAGTTTGTTGTGTCCAAACATGAGTGTTAATGATCTGTTCCACTAAGCATAAACTCTGAAAAAACCTTAGAGTGAGTTTTGGATCAAAAATAGTTAAATAGGATGTTTTTTTGTTTAAGCAAAATGGCCTGATGTGCAGATCTTTTGAATCAATAATCTAGCTTTTCTTTGTTTAATCATTGTTAAATTTAGCTTATTGTAGTCTAGTCTTAATCTATTTCAAGTTTTTAGAATGTCAAAATTATTTTAAGAGTCTTAATTTTAAGCTTAAAGTAGTCATTAATTTTCAAAAAGCCAAAAATAGTAGTGTAGTTTACAACTTTCATCTCATTTTTTCTAGCTTATTTTCTAAACTGATGTGCTTCATTCCAGCTTATTTGTGTTTTTAGAGTATAAGTCATTGTCTGTTTTCAGTTTCTAGCTTATTTCAAGTGCTTAATTGTTTTAAATCTAAGCTTAAAATGTGTCAAAAGTCCTTTAAAAGTGGTTTTTGTGTCAAACTGTCTTAATAGCTTTAGTTGCTTTTCAGCTTATTTTGGTTGCTTATTATTTGTCACAAGTGCTTATTAGGTCTAGGGTTAAGTTTATTTCTAGCTTATTAAGTTACCTATTAGCTTATTGTGTCCAAAAGCTATATCCGTTTCAACTAAAAGCAATTATGTCTTAAGCTAGTCAAACTTTCATCTCTTTTGTGCTTTTTCTAGCTTATAAATAAGTTCTGTCAATAGTTCCTTTATTAAACTTACTTATTTTTGCTTATTCTTTAGCTTTTTCAAAAAGAAAAATAAAAAAATGTTTTTACAAAAAGGTAAGTCACAGGACTCAAACTTGTAACCTCCCTTACACAACACACACACATTACCAGTCGCCATTGGGTCTTTTTCAATAACTGTTGATCCCAATGAACAGATCTTGAACTCCTTAGCTTGATGTAAGGTTTAGTATCCTTGGATAAATCCAAAGCCACTAAGATTGAAACTTTGAGTGTATGATATAAACTATGCGGAATCTAGTTTATACCACTAAGAAGAATAACAGTAATGAATGTTTAACACACAGAAATATAACCAAAACAATAAGCTCCAATATATATATACGAACACTCTTTAACAGTGTTAGGGTTTACAACCTTGAAGCTATGAAAAACTATGAAAGACTGATATCTAGATTTATGCCTTAGGGTTCTTTTTATACACCAAAGAAACCCTAATGGGCTTACAAAACGCGTATAATGATAATGCATATTTATTCCTAATTTAACTCATGCATATCATAATAGCCGTACTAACTATACGAGACTAAAAACACTAAGTATTAACTAACAGTACTAACTATACTGGCAGTACTAACAATGTACTAGCAGCACTAACTATTATAGCTAGTAGTACTAATAACTTAGACTATTTTCTTTAAACTTCAACAGCAGCACAATCTTGAACCAGCAGTTTTAACTTCCAAAACTAATAGTAGTAACTTCAGAATCCTTCAATTCCCATCAATCCCCATCTATACTTGATATTCACCTTGTTAATCATCAAGTTTCTTTAGTATCGGCATCTTGATCATCAGGAGGATGTATCCAAACACTTTTCTACTTTTGAAGTTGTAATCTTGTAAATCTGAGAATTTCAAATGCCATTTCACTTTCATAATCAACCTCTAGTCTTCGATTTAGCATCCTTAAAAGCATTTGTTGAGTTAGAGGATATTTCTTCTCAATCATCATGTGAATAGCAACTCCAGTTGAGTTAGAGGATATTTCTTCAGCACTTTGTTACCATTTTTAATTACTTCCCAAAGGGAGTAATCAGTCATGAGAAAGTATTGTTCTATCCTCATTAACCAGAGATCATAATCCCCTGGGTTGAGGATATAGAGCTTTGTAGTCAGAGTTGTAGAAGTAGTTTCTGCCTCCATCTTATCACTAAGAATTAGATCTAGTATGTCTTGTTGGTTTCTTCTTATTCAAAGTTTCACAAAAATCTCTGATACCACTTGTTGATCCCAATGAATAGATCTTGAACTCCTTAGCTTGATGTAAGGTTTAGTATCCTTGGATAAATCCAAAGGCACTAAGATTGAAAACTTTCGAGTGTTTGATATAACTATGTGGACATCTAGTTTTATTTCACTAAGAAGAATAATAGTAATGAATGATTTTAACACACATTATTATAACCAAACTAATAAGCTCCAATTATTTTATTTATACGAAACTCTTTGACTAGTGTTAGGGTTTACATCTGGAAGCTATGAAACCTATGAAGGACTGGATAATCTAGATATATATGCTTAGGGTTCCTTTTATACACCAAGGAACCCTAATGGCTTACAAAACGGATTATTAGTGATAATGCAGATCTATTCTAATTTAATCTCATGCATATCATTATAGCAGTACTAAACTATACAAGACTAAAAACACTAAGTATTAACTATTAGTTCTAACTTTACTGCGGTACTAACAATTGTACTGGCAGCACTAACTATTATAGCTAGTAGTACTAATAACTTATACTATTTTCTTTAAACTTCAACAGCAGCACAATCTTAAACCAGCAGTATTAACTTCCAAAACTAATAGTAGTAACTTCAAAAGCCTTCAATTCCCAATAATAACATGTTGGTTTCCTTATTTCTTTATACTTTGTGTATGTTTTAGCTTATTTAGCTTATCTAAATTTCACAGCTTATTGGCTTAAGCTTTTTAATTTGTTTTTTCTTTATAAATCCTTAGAATAGTGTCTAGTATTTTTAATAATTTTCTCAAAATTTTAGGATTAAGTTTAGTATTTTTAATTTTATTTTTAGTATTATTTAGTTTAAAAAATAGTTTTAAATAGTTTAAAAATTAAAAAAAATAATTTCTATGTTTTGAAAAATATTTTAATGCATTTAGGTTTAAGAAATTTGCATTTTGAGTTTTTAGAGTTTTTAATTTGTCATTTTTAGTTAATTAGTGAGTTAATTTTAGTTATTAATTTGTTTTTAATTGCTTAAAATGTCGTTAGAATTTTAGTTATTAGATTTAGAATTCAAAATCCAAAATATCGATTATTCAAGCACGCGATCACGAACCGAAACAAGATTTTCAATTCACGCTTCGTTGGGAAAACGACTCGGGAACGATTTGAATTTATCCTTTCCTAAGGGTAATTTTCTCATCAATACTTTCCAGAAATATATCTTATTAGTGATTAGCTTATCGCTCTTTTACAAGAGCGATTTACCTTAGTTTCTTGTACTATATATATATATATATATAGACAGTTACTTGAGGTGAGTTCTCGTGCCCCATTTTTACTGTTTTTCTATTAGGGAAAAATGATACTCAAATGTGTTTTGAATTGTTTTTCTGAACTATACGAAATGTGGTTTTGTTTTTAGGATAATTATGTACTTATGATTTCGATGTGAATATATGTGATGTGATTTCACTTGCATGTACTGTGTTTGGCATGTTAAGGGTTGTGATTTGACTTGCATGCATTGCGTTGCATGGCAAGGGTGATTGGCAAGGATTTGCTATGTCTAGTGTGGTCATGCCCTAATATAGTGCTCCAGCTGGTAGGCCCTTTAGGTGCATAAGTGACATATCAGAGTTGCGACTCCAAGAGCATTGGTATATGCTGTTTTCATGACTAGCGGGGATTCTAGGGCATGGTGATCGACTAGCGAGAATGCTAGGTCGTGTTACATGATTAGTGAGGATGCTAAGTCATGGGTGATTTGCATATATTCACTGTCATATTGCACTATTGTCTACTGTTTTAAGATATTGGCACAACTTTTGGTGTAAGGTCAAACCTACGAGCTCACCAACTTTATTGTTGATGTTTTCGAGTATCATTTTCAGGTGAAGTAAAAGATGAATAGGTTGGTGATATGTGATAATAGGCTTAGAAGTATCCTGTGTGGATTTTTTATGTGAAGCCTTGCTTGTTTATTTATTTGGTTCTTAGTATTTGGAAGTTTTGGATTTGGACCCCTGTGTGGGCATTTGGAATTGTAAGAGATTATAGATTTGGTTATGATTTAGGACATCACTCGAGGTTTGTTCAAGGTTGATGGTCTTCATAACACTTGAAGTTTATGCATTGTAGTTTTTATCTATATTGTATCTTGTGTTATGATTGATCATTATGTTGCACTCCTAAGTTTCTGTCATTGTCGGGGTGTGACAGATTAGTAATCAGAGCCAAGGTTATAGAGAACTAGGTGGGTTGGCCTAGACTATAACCTAAGATCCGTCATTTAGTTGCGTATAGGATCTATGTGCGCGGTGTTCCGCTTTTTCTTGCTTTCGTGTGTTCGTGGTTTGGTGCTTTAGTTATGTCAGTCATTCAGATGTGTGAGCTCAATACTGATTACGACTAGGAAAGGATGCATATATAAATATAGTGGCCAACGTAGTTATAAAAGTATCACAACTTACTCGTACTTGGTAATACCGTTCATAAAAATTAATGTTGACAGAATAAGGTGGTATTATGTGTATATTTATATAGATAGTAAGATATTCTATATATATATATATGTTAGTCTTCCTACCTACCTAACATTGCCATGTTTTCCCTCGTGTAGATAATGCCGCCAAGGATGAGGACGCGAAGTACTGGCCGGCCTGTTGCCGAATCACGAGGAGGGGGAACGGGTAAACGGGTTGGTAGAGGTAGAAGGGGTAGAGGACCTAGGGGAGGTAATGATGAGTGTGTTGACGAATCGAATGGTCAAGTGAATAACCAGGGGGCGGGAGCTAATAGGAATGTAGAGGGAGTCAATGGGGGTGTGGGAGGAGCACCCGACTTCTCGACGATCATTACCTAACAATTGTAGAACCTCTTACCTGCCATTCTAGCTCAAGTTTGTAACCAAGGAAATGTTGGAAGTCAAATGGGTAATGTGGTTAATGAGAAAATTCCAGAGAACGTTAGGAATATATTGGTGAATAGCAACCAAGAAGGTTGTTCATATAAGGAGTTCTTAGCTTGTAACCCTAAGGAATATGATGGTAAGGGAGGTGTTGTGGTTCTTACTGGATGGATTGTGAAAATGGAGTCCATGCAAGATATGAGTGGTTGTAGTATCGACTAAAAAGTGAAATACACTGCTGGTTCATTTGTGGATAAGGCTTTAGTGTGGTGGAACTCTCAGATCCGCACGCTAAGCTAGGAAGTCGCTGTTAGTATGTCATGGAATTACTTTAAGTTTAAGATGATAGAAGAGTTTCGTCCTAGTCATGAGATGCAAAAGTTGGAGACTAAGCTGTGGAATCATATTATGGTCAGGGCTGGCCATGCGGCTTATACAGATAGATTTCATGAGCTGGCTAGATTAGTTCCCCATTTAGTGACTCCAAAAAGTAGGAAGATTGAGAGATACATGTATGGCCTTGCTCCACAGATCCGTAGGATGGTGGCAGCAATGGAGCCAAAGACTATGCAGAAGGTTATGTAGATTTCTGGTGCACTAACTGATGAGGCTGTTAGGAATGGATCAATTAAGAAGGTTGAGAAAAGAGGAAATGTGGGGGAACCTAGCAAGGATAAGAATGGTAGAGATGATAATAAAAGGACTAGGACTAGAAATGCTTTTTCTACAACCACAAACCTTATAGGAAGAGAGAATACGGGTGCTTAGCCCAAGTGTACCACCTGCAACTCCTACCAAGCACCCAGAGGGCCTTGTCGCACATGATTCAACTGTGACCAACCGGGTCATTTTGCAAAGGATTGTAGATTTGTGCTTAGGAATGTGAACCTGGTAAATGTAAGGAACCCACCACCTGTTCGTGGAGCATGCTATGAATGTGGGGAGTACTGACCATCTCAAACCGGCATGTCCTAGATTTAGAGCACAAGGACCAGGAGGAAACTGTTCAAACCAAGTTGTTGCTAATAACGGGGGTCAGGGACGTGGAAACCAAGGGAACCAAGCTAGGGGTATGGCATTCATGTTGGGAGCAGAGAAAGCTCGCTAGGATCCAAACATTGTGACGGGTACGTTTACTTTAAACAATCATTTTGCCACTACCTTATTTGACTCTTGTGCCGACAATAGCTTTGTTTCTACTACTTTTAAACCTCTGTTAGGCATAGAGCCCAGTGAATTAGGTTTCAGATATGAGATTGAGATAGCTAGCAGGTAGCTTGTAGAGATTGATAAGGTTATTAAAAGTTGCAAACTAGAAATCGAGGGTCATGTCTTTGACATCGATTTGATACCATTCCGGCATGGGAGTTTTGATGTGATTATAGGTATGGATTTGTTGTCTAATCATAAGGCTAAAATAATTTATCATGAGAAAGTAGTGAGGATACCATTACTAGATGGCAAGGTGCTTAGAGTATTAGGAGAAAGACCTAATGGATTTATTTATTTAATAAATTCATGGTGAAAAAGTAAAGTTGGTTTAAAAGCGTAAATCGTGAGTGTAAGATTTAAAAGTTATCTAAAAACGGTTGTTTTCGCGAATTTCGGTAACGGACTGTAACAATCGTGAAAAGGTAAAATTTTGGTCAAATGCGAGTTGTCAAGCCTTATTTTGAGGTTGAGAGTGTTTTTAAATGGATGAGCAAGGTTCGATCAAGTTTTGTTAAATAAAAATTGTAATTTTTAGGTCGCTGTCGGTCCGGTAACGCTCAAAAAGAGTTTTTGAGCAAATTAATGCGAAACGAGTCATGTGAATAAACTCAGGTTTAAGAAAAATGATTTTGGAACGCAATAAAAAATTATAAACTAAGTTCGGTTGCCCCGTTTTTAAAAGATATGAAAATTTAATTTTTAAGTGATCTCGACACGAAAAGTTAAACCCGAACCCTCCCTTGGATGCCATTTAGGCGTGTGCAAGCAAAGGGAACAACAAGGCTAAATTTTAGCTAATTTTTCCACCCTTAGTACATATTTATGCTTTCATTCACCCATATTCTCACATACATGCACCATTTTGAAATCAAAACACAAAACTCTCTCTCCTTTTTCTCTCTATAACCGGCCGAACCACAAAGGGGAAGAAAAACAAATATTTTGAAGATTTTGGCAAGAACACGGGTTAAGAATATATTATTGGGTGATAGCGAGTAGTTTTGGGTTGTAGAAACAAGGTTTTTGGTATTATTCGCACGTCTCGATCGAACCAAACTCATCAAACAAATAAGTTTTTATAAAACTTTGAATTTAAATTGTACTTTTGTGATTATGGTGATGTCTAGACGCTAGTTGTACATGTTGATCGTCAAAAAGGTCAAAACTTGAAATCGAAAATGTAAAAAGGGGTGTTTGTGCGTCGAATATAAAAGAAAGAAAAGGAAGGATTTTTGAGTTTAAATAAAATGGTTGTTGTGGTAATTTTTATTTTTGTAAGGATGATTATTTTTGAGTTTATGGCTTATTCAATAAGCTCATAGAGCTTATTCGGTTCGTTGGCCTCGGTGTGGGCTCGGCCTAGGCTCGGTTGGCCAACCGAGGCCCAACCGAGGGTTCGTTTGTTGTTAGGCCCAACGAGGGTCCGTTTGGGTTGAGTTTGACCCAATATGGGTGTGTTTGGTTGTTCGACCCATTAAGGGTCCGTTCGTTTTGTCTTGGCCCAACGCCGAGTGTGCTTCGGCCCATTTAAGGGTGCGCTTGTTTATTTTGGTTTGGAGTGCCAAAGTGGGCTCGGCCCAAATGGTTTCGGCTTATTGATTTTGAGCTTATTTAGTTTCGGCTATTATATTTTAAGCTTATGTGTTAATTTGGTTTTGGTTTATTTATATAATATGAGCTTATAGCCTATTATTTCGACTTAATGGACCACGGAAATGGTGATTTTGGATTATGTTTGGTTTGGGCTTAATGGGCCTAAGGCCCATTGGGTTTCAATTTGCATTTTGGACTTATGTAAAAAGACATGGATTAAGATTTGCTATCGGGCTTAGTATTTAAGACCTTAATGGGCCTTAGGGCCCAATAACAAGAGTAAATGGAATTATGGAATTGTGTTGAATAAAAAGGGATTTTTGTCGGATAAAAAGGGATTATGTCGCTATGGTTTGACAAAGCGTATTGAAAGCGTTGATGTTGTTGGAGAATGTCGAGTTTTGTGAAAAGTGTTTTGGATTAAGGTTTAATACCTTGGAAAAAGTCATAAAGACGTACGGGTCATGCCGAATTTTCGAAAGAATTATATACTTAGAGATTTTTGCTAAAAGTGATAATGTTTTTAATAATTTAATAAAATATAGTTATTTTACTTGAAAATTTAATGCAAGGCGAAGGAAGTAAATTCTGTAAGCTTTTGATATATTTTACCAATGCGTCGAATTTATTTGAAGAAAGGATAAGTTTTATGGAGATTTGGTGTCGAAATAAAAGCTGTTGGACATAATTAATGACGAGACGTTATACCCTGTTAGCCCGATAATAAAATGAAATAATAATAAAATATTATTATTTTATTTAAATTATCAAGTATTTGTATATATATTATAAAATAAAATATATATATATAAATATAATATATTATAGTATATATAAATATAAATATATATATATAAAAATATCGATTTCGGAAGTATGGATTATTTATCTTTGGCTTTTGAGCTCTTGCTCATTTCTTTTCGTCGGCTTTTCGCGGAGTATTTTGGTCGGTTGTATCGTTCAACGGTTTGCGGTGTTTGAGCTATATCGTGTTGATGTTGCACTTTGCCCAAGTATTTTTGAGTCGTTTCACGTAATTACCACACAACCATAAAATGAGATAAAGTCTTGGTAATAAGACATCAGTTTTTGTGATAAGTTAACATTATGAGTTAACGAGTTTGGAATGTTATGAATTTAAAATGAGATTTTGAGATGAAAATGAGAATTTGCGTGAGTAAAGACGAACACTTGTACAATAAGATAATTTTGTACGAGTATTGATATATTGAATATATATTAGGTCATTGTCGGATACATTGTGCGCTTGCGTAGAGATTGATTATGCTTTGCCTCTTGAGATTGTGCGGTTGATTGTGATTGTTGATTGAGGTGAGTTCTCGTAGCCCCACTTTTTACTATTTTTCTGTTGGGGGAAAATGATACTCAAATGTGTTTTGAAATGTTTTGAATTGAACTGTGCGAAATGTGGTTTTGTTTTGGGACAAGATATGTGCTTATGACTGTTATGTGAATATTATGCATGATTATTGGATCGGATGGGTACGCCTACCTAGTGTTGTGAGATTATTAGATCGGATGGGTACGCCTACCCAGTATTTATGTGATTATTAGAGCAGATGGGTACGCCTACCCAGGTTTGTGTGTAGTTCAGCCCCAATTTTAGTGCTCCAGCTGGTAGGCCCTTTAGGTGCGTAAGTGACATATGGTTATTGGTTAGCGGTGATGCTAGAGTTGTTTGCATATATTCACTGTCATATAGCACTATTGTCCACTGTTGAAGTATTGGCACAACTTTTGGGTTTAAGGTCAAACCTACGAGCTCACCAACATTATTGTTGACGTTTTCGAGTATCATTTTCAGGTGTGTCAAATCAAAGGTATGTGATTGGTATTGGAAGAGAAAAGATGTAACCCAAGGGGACTGGATAGAGATGGACGTGGTTTTGAATTATGTTGAGCTTTTAACTTGTAAAGTTATGTAAACTGCAGTTTTATGAATGTAATTTATAAAGTGTATGATCTTGTATCTTGTAGCAATGAATGGTATCGTCGTATACCGTGTTTTCGCCACCGATGGGGTGTAACAATTATAGACTTTAGAATTTGGCAAGTACATCATTTCGAGACCTAATTGATTAGTAGGAATAGATAGTTCAAGAAGGCAACACTTAGGAAATCACCCAAATAGCCTATATGTGTGTGTTTATCGACTTGTTACACTGACTTGTCGACCTCCCGGATAAACCCTTTTGTTGCACTCATTATTAGTGCAAGATACCCCTAGATCACCCATGTTGAGCCAATCTATGTTTTCACCACTACTATATATGTTTCGTTACACCATTTCACCTTAGCCTACCCTGTAGTCTTTATTTTCTTTGTGTTGAAATCTCTGGCTACTCAAGTTCATGGTTCAGGGGAATGGGAATGAAAATTATATGCGTTTATGGAAGACCAATCAATTATGATCTATAAAGACCCCCCTGTATCATCGCTTTCGACGTTGTTTATCTCAAGTGGGGGGATGTGCTTATAATATCAGATGTTGCAGGGAAAATAATTAAAGATATAAACTCTTGTAGCATTTGCATATTTATGAAGAAAATAGGATGCAACAAAAAGCCACCCATGTGCTAAAAATGTAAAGATATAAAATAGAGCTAGTAGCCCATTATTGTACTAATACATCTCAATTATTATGAAGAATGAAGCTAGTAGCCCATTACTGAAGATCAAATTTTCGAACTTAAACTCTTGACCCAAGGATGGACAGTAGCTAGTTATGACAACCTTAGATTATTTTAGACTATTTATTTTGTGTTTTTATATTAACAACCATTAAATGTAGGGTTTTTAGATAGATAGGCTACTAAACTATCAACTTTTGTTTGCCTAAGTTACTAATTTTTTTTGTTCATTTGGGTTACTGGACTATCGAAGTTTAACTTTAAGGTTACTGAACAACAAAAGTGTGTTCATTCAGGTTACCTCGAATACTGGCAACCGGGATATTGTGTTTTGACCTTCTCCACGTCAGCTTTTTGTGGGCCTAATTATCCAACTCAGAAAGTTATCAGGTTATTTGACAGGTAGGTTACTCAACTTTGCGAATTTGTTCGCTTAAGTTACTAAAGTTTGTTGTTTTGTTCATCTAAAAATACCTCTAGAAAATACATGTTTTTATACACGTTTTTATCCATGTTTTTATATGCATTTTTATACGCACATTTTTATACACGCTTTTATACACACATTTTATACACGTTTTTATACACACATTTTTTACACGTTTTTATGCACACGTTTTTATACAGCTTTTTGTGTGTATAAAACCGTGTATAAAAATATGTGTATAAAAATGTGTGTATAAAAACATGTGTATAAAACTGTGTATAAAAATATGTGTAAAAACGTGTGTATAAAACCGTGTATAAAAATGTGTGTATAAAAACGTGTTATAAAACCGTCTATAAAAATGTGCGTATAAAAATGTGTGTACAAAACTGTTGACAATGATGAATTGAGAGGAAAACACACAGTGAAAGTGATTTCATTGAACTGAAAATGAAAAATAGTACAGGGTATTTATATAAGAAATGAGCGGGAAAAGATAAAAACTGGCTCTAACTAACTATCTTCTAAAGTTACAACATAAACCCCTAAACTTTCTATAAGTTACACTTTGGTCCTTGTAGTTTCTGCAATGCTTCTCTTATAAAAACCTGTGTAAAAATTGGCAAAGTTTAGTAACTTATATGAACAAATTTGAAAAGTTCAGTAACTTATTTGTATCAAAAGTCAAATGCCACGCTGGCAATGTAACCGGGAATTAACACTAGCAACTGGTCACCGATAGTTTGATACCAAATTTAACCGGTTTTGATAGTCCAGTAACCCAAATGAACAAAAAAAAGTTTAGTAACTTAGGCGAACAAAATTTACTAGTTTGGTAACCTATCTATCTAAAAACCCCTAATCCATATATATGTGATTACTATATGTTTCGCTAGTGTTTTAAAAGCTCAAAATATCTCGAAAGTGTCCGAAAACTTATTTTACTATCCACATCAGCACCTATGCAAATTATTTTGCCGAAAAATGTTTCAAGTTTCATTTTGCTATAACTTGGCCGTTTTAAGTCCAATTTTAGTGTGCGATATATGAAAACTATCTATTTGAAACAAGCTCTCCAAAAACTACTTTTACGCCTAATGAAAACATTCATAAGTACATTAGCAACAGACGTCTCAGACATCTCTTTG